>WSYH01013853.1:0-16482 GCA_036426205.1 Ascaphus truei | reverse complement strand
AGTGTGATGTATGTAGTGACATCAAAATTCTACATGTGCAAATCACTATGTGTGTGTGTTGTATGTATGTTATGTCATGCGTGGGTGTGTGTAGTGATTTGTGCGTGGGGGGGGGGGGGGGGTTTCAAGAAAAAAAAAAAAAAAAAATTTTGTGTGTAAAAAGTGTGTAGCATGTAATGGTGTTTAGGTAAAATGTGTTACGTGTGAATGTGTTATGTATGTTCGTTAGAAAATTTCTGTATTAGTAATGTACATAGCGCAAGTCACACAGGCATATAATACACTGACAAGCATATAAATACACAAAAAATTAAATACACATAATTGGAAAATAAAGCTCTTCAGCATAAAAAAAAACAATAACATTTCAGGAAAAGTCCCTGCTCCGAATAAAAAGAACTTACAATCTATGTTTCTTCCCAAACACAAATCTACCGTGAAGAACCGTCATAAATATTAAACGTAAGCCACGATGGAATTTTTTTTTTCGTTGAACCTTTTCAGTGGAACATTTTCATGACACCCCACAAAAACACCCTATCTTTATGCCCACAACACATTCGATCACTTTTTAACATCAAGAAAACAATTCAAAATTTCAACAACACAATAAAACACAATCATCGCTATATTGACGCCAAATGTAATTATAAAAAATAAGAGTAATGTAATCGAACATACGCATATTAAGATAGAACAATCACGAACACACAATAATAAAACCGTGAAGAACGGGCCGGACTTTAATGACAATCGCTGTTTATAATAAATTGACGGATAACCTATTGCAGTCCCAAAACCAAAACCACGTTTTTACTGGTATAGCAAATGTTCTTAGAGAAAATCAACACCCTTAAAATCAAATCTTCATAAAAAAAGGACCAAAACCAATGGTCTGTATATGTTTGTTCCAATAATGTTGAAAGCAAACTGCTGAGACCCTCTAAGCCTAGGAAACAGACAGAGGAACACTTCAATGAATGGAGTAAAAAGCATGAAGCAGATGTCTAACAGCAACTAAAACCAATGGAACAAAAAAAAAAGTAAAAAAAAAAGGGGCATATACTCTTATTTTGTATCACGCCAGACCGAGTGCTGAGACAATCAAAAGGACAATCAATGTTTGGAGACTTCTATAAAATCTCGATATACAGAAAATGTTTGCGTTGTCATAAACGCAGTTCTCCTTAGAAATTACGCATGTTTATGTTCAAAAAAAAAAAAAAAGAAAATGGTGATAAAAAAAATGAGGTCCCTCAACACTTCCAGATGTCAAGGAAAGCGGAATCCATACAAGATCTTCGAAAACATATCGCGACCAAGTCACCAAAGCCGGTACCGGCAGGGACCCTTTGCCCCGAAAAAGCCGCAACGGACGGCAATAATCGCCAACATAGTCCGTTAAATGGTAGGTTAATTTAGCAGTCTTAGAAAAAAAAAGCCTTGGTTACGGATACGGATTTGAATAAAAAAAAGACGGGTCAGGTTTTTTAGGCTAGGGGATAAAATGGGTCAGGGTTTTATCAGTTTTTTAGAGTAGGGGATTTGGGTACACGATTTATGGATGGGATTTATAGGTACGCTTGGGCAAAGGTAATAATATGTACAGATTTAGAAAAACCGTCTTTAAATTCGGTTAAGAAGAGGTGAATCGGGGTTTAAGTTTAAGGTAAGAGGGTTGAAGAATCTTTATTGGGTAGGGTTGTATGGAATATACAAGAGTTTTAACCGGTTAGAGGACGTATCCGTCTATATTAGGGGTTAAGATTAGAGGTTTTTGGGGTAACGGGGTATAACAAAAAAAGGTTTAAATAAATACGAGTAATATCATAAGTTTTTGGGAAAGTTACATATTTTTAAGGTATAAAAGGGTGATGATCTAGTATTAGGGGTACCAGGGTGAGGTAATCGAATCTTCAGGTCCAAGAGAGGTGCCGGATTCGTCCTTCGGGTCATGGCTGCGGTTAGTCTTAAGGGGTCCGAGGTGCGGGTTGTCATTCGGTCCGAGTCTGCGTTCTATCTACGAATAGTCCCGTCGAGTGCGGTCAGTGTTCATAGGTTCCGGGCTCCGTATCTTCATTAAACAGGGTCCGGGTGAGGTTCGTCAATATCAATATAAATGTCCGGGGTGAACGGTTCGTCTTTTCGGCACGGTTGAGGTCTAGTATCAGGGTCCCGTGTGAGGTTTCGTATTCGTGGTCAGGGTGAGTTTCATTATTGGTAGGGATGCAAAAATGTTAGTGATATAGATACAGGGGTCACTTTAGATACTTCGGTTACGGGATGAGTTCGTACTAGGGTCCAAGGGGTGAGGTTAGTCTTAGGGTGGCTGGGGTGTGTTTGTAGGTTCGTATATAGGTCAGGCTGAGGTTATGATATATAGGGTCAGGGGTGAGGTTCCTGTATAGGGACGGGGTGAGAGTGTCCCATTAAAAGCACGGGAAAGTAAACAGGTTATTATCCAAAACGAGGTCCGGGTGTGCAAGGTCGTATGCAAGGTCAGGGGTGAGGTTAATACTTAAGGTAGGGCCTGAGGAATAGTAAATAAGTCATACGGGATCGGTGTAAACATATTCTGTCTTACGGAGTCCTCTGCGAATATCTCGTCTTCGAAGGTCGGGTATGGTGTTCGTGTTCAGTGTCAACGGCGAGAATGGTTTTCTTGCGGATTCCTTAGGTGCGGTTCGTCAATCCCCGGGTCGGGAATTCAGGTATCGTCTTACGGGTACAAGGGTGAGGGGTGTCTTAGGGTCGTGAGGGTTTCAAGTATTCGGACACCAAAAGGGGTGCGGTGTAGGTCATCAGGTCCAGGGGTTAGGTATAGTATATCGGTAAGATAAGTAGGTTCTATTAATGTAACGGGAGACATGAGTTAGTCAATACGGTATAGTGCTTCACGTTCGTATTAACGGGTTCCCGAATCAGATGAAGGTTCGTTCTTAGGGTCCGAAATAGAGCTGCGTTCGTCATTGCGTATTACGGGTGCGGATTAATATTCGGGTCCGGGGTATACGGTTCAGTCCTTCGGGTAAGTAGGTGACTAAATGTTTCGGTCTCAAGTTTCGGGCTCGGTAGTTTTCGGTCGGGGGTGGGTTCTCTCCTCTCACGAGTCTCGCACCGGGCTGCCGTTCGCTCTATACAGAAAGGGACTGTGTCCGTGTCGTCTAAATAAACACCCCACCACACAACACCATGCCTACCGCGGCGCCCTGCGAATTACGTATCTCCTCCACGAAGTAGCCTACCCCCCGGGTCCCCGCAACCCATGCTTCCGTAGCGGGTAGGCTCCGGTTCCGTGATCTCCGATGGTCCGCGGGTGCAGCTCTTAGTCCTTCGGGTCCCGGGCTCCACACACCCGTTACGTTTCCCCCGGCCGCTCACCCCCCCCCTGCGAGTGACGGTTCGTATTCGCGTCCCCGAGGCTCTGCCCCGAAACAGATCGTCCCTACCCGCTCAAGTCCCACCCGACGTCGCTGCACGGCCACTTCGCTACACCCCTCTTCGCCGCGACCTCCCACGAAGCGTCGCACAATACATATCGTCTTCCCCTCCGGCTCCCCAGTCGGGACAGTCCACTTTCGTCGTTCCCGTGAAACCGAGTGGAAAAAAGAGGTGAGGTTAGGGGCATATACATAACGGCAACAGCCAGTGAGATACAACGTCAACCAAAGGTGAAGAACCAAGGAAAAAAAAAGTATAAGTGGCGGAAAACGTCCACCACCCCCCCAACCCAACCCCCCCACCCCAACCAACATGTTACAATCAAAACCAAAAGCAGTCACAGACACCCCCAGAACACCACGCGCCGCGTTGCAATTCTTCCACGCACCGAAACAAGGAACACTACCTACTAACCCTCCTACCCTCTCCCTCCACAGAGCACCAACCGCTGCCCTCCGTGTAAGCCAAACCCAGAAAAAAATAACCCCACCAAACAGAATGAGTGTCCCCCGCAGCCAACATAGCCCCCCGAAAAACGGGGGGCGCCGGGCCCCAACTCACGCATCTCTCCTGCTTCTAGCCACTAGCCATACCTAAGAACGAGTTGCTTACCCGTCGGGGACCCCACTATCTAACACATTGCTTTATATTTCCCTTCCCCGTTCCGCTTTGGCCTTTTAATCAGTTAATCTCGATTACTCTAATTACAAACAAGTTATTATTAATCCCAACTCAATTGTTGTTGGTCCTTATCATTATAATTACAAGAAACAAGCCACCGTTAACTTGAAAAATATTAACATATATCTGGTTTGCTCAAAGCGAACATAATTTATTTTACAATTTTGTCGTTTTCACCTTCGTCCGCGCCTCACTCTTATTATCATACCCGTGGCGCCCCTCACTACCGCGCCCCTCCGAACTCCACACGCCCGCCCCACCGTGATCCCCTCTCCCTCAACTCCCTCACCTCAAACGGGGACCATCCTTGTACTGTGAGAGCCGCACTCACGGCCCCCGCCTTTCTGACTATTCAACCAAGAACCATGAAAACACTGACGCACCCAGGCGAATTGACGCCATACCACAAATTAGGTAGCCCCTAAAACCCTGCCACTCCCAACTTATTAATTTATCACCTCATGCCCGACCCCGTGAAATAAACCCAGTATAAAACCCATGTCTGCCTTTAAGTAGAGGACCCCCCAATTAAAAACCCACAAAGAAAAACACTCCCATCCGCTACAGCGCGCCAAGACTATAAAATAAGCCAGTTCAGCCAAAAAATCCCCCACAATGACCACAACACCATCACTAGAAACCCACCAATCTTCATCCATAGTATCTCTCTGATCAGCTCCCCTACCACACCTCCCCTGTCGACAAAAAAACAACTCTCTTTCCCGAAACAAGAAAAACTCATTTCACCAACCAGTGCTAACCCGCAACTTCCCTGCATCACATCAGAATTTGATCCTTGTTTTTTTTGTTTGATTTTTCTTTGAAATTTTTGCTTTGTTTCTTCATTTCAAACTCTCAACTAACCCCTCCTTACTTTTTTTAAAAAACACCAAGCTAAAATCACTGTTTTTCGCCCCCACACAACAAAAAACCAACGCCCGTGCGTGACAAAGAACACCAAACAACACCGCCAAAAAACAGGTACGAAAAAAGAACTGTGATTCCTAGCCAATAACAACCTGCTGCCGCCTACGTCCCACCGAATAGTAGGCACCTCTCCACTCACCCTATAAAACTAACAACTATAACAACATACAATGACACAACCCCACCAATTTCCTGAAAACTCCATCTCCCCCCATTAACACTATATACCAACCCTATCCCTACCTATTACACCATCACCCCTCCTCCTGTTCATGGTGGGAGGGGGACGCATGGTCTGTGAAATAGTTTATAAATACTTATCTGCAAAGGCCTATTAAAGATGGCCAATCCGCTTTGGATTCCAGGACCCTCTTAACTACTCCGGCCAAAAGATGCCACTCCGAACTGTTGCGAATGTGCACGCCGCGCAGGATAAGCATCACCTCTCATATGGCAGACAAAAACCCACAAGATGTGTCCCGTCTGTGTAGTCATCATGATTCTGCGTCGACCCCCGGAGCACAGAAGGTTTTGATCTCCTTCACACCCCAAGACATAACTCTTGCGCACATCTCCAAAACACTCCTCCTCAACCCGGTTATATATGGGTAAAAAGGCTCACGGGCCTGGAAGTCACACAACTGCATTAACCAATCCGTGCCATTTTACCAGGGCAACAGGGTATCCTCCGTCTGTGAAATGTAACAAATCGTAGTATGACAATATGGTTGTCCCAACCTCATTGATCTTCCGTCTGATGATAACCTGTATGGGCTGTGCTGCAAAGATAACAAACCACAAAACAGACGATCCATAGTAAGGACAATAGTCTATACCAATAGTCATACTGTCCATCTTTGTCATCACAACATCACTGTCTTTAAATCTATTATATCCGTCACTCCAACTCAAAATTGTCACTCTCGAGTGATTCCCAAAAAAACCCCACTTATCCAACTCCACAACCCTTACACTACTAATGGATCCCCACAAAAAAAAGGCTCCAAACAAAACACAAATCAATCTATTTAACAACAATACCAAGCAAGCACACACCCAACACACAACCAAAAGACTCTGGATCCACTCGCTCCTCAAAAACCCACCTCATACCATCTGATAACTTACTATCTATAATACATTCCCTCCTCCTAAATCCAGAATACACATTTATCAACCTCAACCCACTACCCCCACAAAACCAAAATCAAAATCCAACTAGAAATCAAAAACTCAAGCAATGGAGCCACACCCATCAACTCCCCAAATCAATAACCTCTCTCTACAGCCGAAAACACAACTCACAAAAAAATCTCAATCTCCCGTGAACCAACCTTACCTCTAATCCATCAATGTGCCAGACACCCATATCAGACACCACAATTTGGAACGATGGCTCACATTGTTATCCTCCCAAAAAAACAAAAACACCAACAAACCCACAGACAATCCACATGCGCGTTTGACGAGAAACGATGAACAATTCAATGGTTAAGACTACACACAAAAACACTTGCATGTGCTACTAAGGTTTTTCCAGGTATTCGAAATCAATTTCTACACACTCAAAAAAAACGCACAATAAAATCTGAATATTTTTAACTTGTGATACCTACTGTGTAGGATTCTATCTAACAAACACCCATTCTGCCTGATTGATCTACCTCAATATATGATCTTTCTTCCATGGGAAACATCTGTCAAACATTACAAAACTGTCCAACTCATCCTTACTACCAACTCCTACTCTTTCCTGCCACCCTACTCCACAATGGACACACACCCATTAGTCCTGCTCTCTTACTATTACTTCTTTCAATAAATAAATATACATAACTAATATATCACCTACATGGCATGTATGATCAATAGATTTCCTCAGCTTAGCACTTATACTCCTCAGTCTAAACACCTATACCCCTCATCATATCCTGTCAATATATCATGGATTTTCCTACATCTATATATTATTTATAGATCAATAATAAAATAAAAAATTAATAATTCATTAATCAGTACTCTGTCAGCTTTCCACACTTACACACTACGGAATCACTCTACCCTTATCTTTCAATCTATCGCTCTGACGATGATGATCTGATTGTGTCTCCCCACCCTCCAAAACTAAACTCACCACCGCCACTCTCCATCAGTCCTACTATAAACAATGGGCTCTTGATAAAAGTGCTTACTGAGCAGACAACAGATCTAAAATACATCTCCACCTTCCACATCCTGCCAGACAAAAAGCCACAAATCCCCCCGCGAAAACAGACACGCGAATTCATCGAAGCGCCCCCCCTGGTGATCCCTAATTGGGCAAAAAACCATCTCGGTCCTATTGCGCACCCACCGTGTGCCAGAGCTTTTCACATCACCAAAAGGTCACAAATCTCAATCCCAGTAACATAGTGTAAGCTCAAGTCCAAATTTGAACAGTACATGCGGCCTTCCCCCGGTGCCAAACCAACCCATTACCCGAGACAACCAGAGGCAACCCTCTATCCAGCTTCTGCCACCCTTCCCATGGCAAGTGGGGCTTGAGCGTCAACCCCGTAGATGCCTAAACAAAAAACTTTTGTCTAGATCATACAATTTTAGTAAGAACTGGAGATATCTAGGAACGACAGGACCCAAGCCCTTGTTAGCAACCAAAAAAAGAAACACCTGCACAAACACACGCTGCTAGTATAGGCTAAAATCACCACCCGTGTGAAAGCCTTAATACAAGCTTACTAATACTACTCTTAGTCAGGTTCACCACGTAACTGAGGTCTGTTGTCCCAGCGTAATGTAACTTTGATTGCCACATTATCTGCACATTCTCAAACCATTAACTCCTTCCGTACACTATCACTCCTCCTACCTGAACTCACTATAACCTCACATACCCCATAAACGCTCCTACTGCTCCCAATATAACCGCCTCCCTATACTCTTCCTATTGCCCCCCCCAAATAATATGTCAAAACGTAGTCACTACCGCGCTCAACACATGCTGGGCACCTAAATAAAAGACCAAAAACCACCAAACCAAGGTACTAACAAAGAATACACTATAGAATACTAATAAAATGTTAAAATAGTATGTGTTAACTACCTCCGAAGACTGGTGGTCAGATGAGTACACAGCCCACCCAAACACTCAAAAGTTCCTCAGTAAAAAGACAGGTTCCCCGGAACATAAAGCAATTACTCCACATCCGGTGGTAGGTATGCAAAGAGCTGTTGCGCTACAAATCATGCAGAACAGGAAAGGAGACCAAAAAAAGCTCAAAAAACCAGCAAAACATGTGGTTGCGAAAGGCAAAGATATGTGGGTAAGAGACGATTAAAAAAAGCTCCTTAACGAAATCCTCGAATTTTAGGCATTTAAAACCAAAAAAAGCTCATACGAACTTGAAATAGCACCTCTGCAAATCATCCTGTTTCCAACACTCACAGAACTGTGTGTCAGGAGCGAACCAAAATCATAATTGTTCCTTCTGGGAATCTGAATATACGCTTACAACATTGTAAATTTAAGGACGGGATCGTGTCAACCTTCTGAACCGTAGGAGAGTCCAGTATGGACTCATTTCACACACTCTCCAAACAAAGACTACCTTCCCTATGGTTCTGAATCATTGTACATTTCAGTTAACCCACTCCTCGTTTTTTGTAATAAACATTTTCGATGTAGTTTATATGCAAACACTTTCAAGTCATTTCTTAAAAAACAAGCAAATGATATGATACAAATTACCCTTTAACAAGATTTCTTAGCCTTTCATACATAATTACATACAACATCCAAAAAAACAAACACTGGGTTTGATGTCTTATTGGAGATACAAATAAAATTTTTATTACAACAATTTTTATATGTAAACTATATTTGACTACTTTCCCCTGGGTCAACTAGGCTTCTAAGCATATACTATATCATGTTCTATGAAACCGACGTATTCATCCACGATTACTGTTTTTCAATTTATTTACTGCTTTAAATTACTTTACTTTTCTAAAGTTCGTGCGCTAATATCGTTTTTCTCCCCTTATACCCCTTTATGATAGCTTATCATAGGATGTAAGTTAATATTTTGTTGTTTTTACTTTTCACCTTGGCATAGAAGCGTTTCTTCTTCTTTATTCTTGTTTCTAAACGTTGATTTTAGTTTTGTTGATGTCTATCGCGTACCGCGCATCGCTCAGTGAGTAAGCCTCGCTTATGACAGTCTAGTGACATAGTATATATCTGCAAATCATCGGTCATGAAGTCTACAACACATCTCTGCCCCTTAACCAAACTGCCCACAAAACCACCCAACTAAAAGCCTGTGAGGACGCTCTCCTTGCCCTACTAACGCACCTCGCGGGACCGACTTTCTCAAACATCTGAGAAAACATCAATAAAAAAAAAGAAAGCGCGCATTACCGCGCGTATCGTTCACTGACGTCATCAAAAGGAGTCTCTTCCTATTTTTTCTGCGCGAAAACCGGCCCACAGGTAAGTATGTTTATTTAATGGACCGTTATTACCATTTGTTTTAAAACCCATCCCTTTAAAACGACGCTGCGAACTTATCGAAACAACGCGTTGGATGGCTCTCTGTCCACACTTAAAGTATCGCCCTATCTCTCCAATCAATAAAAAGTTATTTCATTACGATCACCATAATTGGGTCCTTACCCTGCTTTCCGTTATTTTGCTGGTGCGCTTTTGGTCTCCCAAGAAAAATTTTCTGCTTATTGCCCCATAAAAATACCTCTCCCTGATAAACTACATCATATTAACCAAAACCCATACTAAAACCTTCAAAAAACAATACCCTTATAACCCCATCCTAATATACTCCATAGACCCCCCCTCCTATAACTCCCCATCCGATTACCCATATAACAAACCTCTCCTCTATACTCCTCCCTATATCCAACAAACACCATACCGCTACCCTATAATCCTACAACAATATTACCCCATATACCTCATCCTATACTCCTCTATTTCTTCCATATACCCTCTCCCTATAACTCCTCCTATTAACTCCTATACCGATCGCTATACTCCTCCTATACTCCATATCCCCTCCCCCTACATCAACTCCGCTCCTATCTCTACCCCATCAGAAACCCACCACTCCCCCTATAACCCAAACTCCTCCTATCCCATATACCCTTCCATAACTCCCCCATATTACACCCCCACCCATATACCGCTCCCTATAACTTCTCCTATTACCCCCATATAGGGACGCGCCTCCCTCTACTCCTCCATATCCAAAAAAACCATAGAACCCATCAAAAATCAAACCAATACCTCACTCCTATTCCCCAACCATATACCCAACTCCCATAACTCAATACCTATTACCCCTCTAACCCTCATCCCATACAACTCCTAAAAACTCCTCCTCGTACCACCCCTAGCACCGCTCCCTATAACCATCCTATGAGCACCACTATAACCTCTCCCTATAGACTCCTCCTATTCCTCCATAGAAACCGCTCCCTATAAACTCACATTCCTCTTACCCATATAACTGCTCCTCAATCACCTCAACCCTCCCTTATACACAAAAACCAATATAAACCAAAACATCCCTATAACTCTCCTATTACCATCCAAACAAAACACATACTAACACTCCCTATACGCCTCTATTACCCCTATAACCTCTCCTTATAACCCCCCACCAAAAAACCAAAAAACCCCCTATAATTTCTCCTATATAAAACCCATATAACCTCCTCCCTTACTCCTCCTATTAGCCCATATCCCTCTCCCATAACTCCAACGCCGCCTAGTACCACTATACTCTTCCCTATCACGCCTCTCATATACCAAAAAACCACCAACCAAAAAAAAAAAAACCCAACGACCAACAGCGAACCCTATAACCCGCCTGATTACCGCCTACATAACCCTCCCTTAACCCTCCTAATCCAAAAGAAATACCCCATATACAAACACCTAACCCTATAAAATCCTCCTATACTGCCCAATATAACCGCCCCATATAACATCTCCCGACATTACCAACAACCCACCCCCTATAACGTCTCCCTATAACTCTCCTATTACCATATACCTCTCTATAACTCCAATAAAACCTAAAGTAATCCACCCATATCTGCTCCCGATACTCCTCCTAATTACCCCATACCTACCCCTCCCATAATCCCTCCTACTTACCCCCATATAACCGCAAAATCCCTATAATCCTCCTATTAACCCATTATATGCTTCCCTATAACTCTAAAACCGATACCGTTAACAAACTGCTCCTATAACTCTCTTATTTACCAAACATATAACTCTCGCTATAACTCCTCCAGTATTACCCGAGAACTGCTCCCTATAACTCAACTCCCCATTCCCCCATATAACGTCTCCCTATAAACTCCTCCTAGTACCCCATATAAACAACTCTCTATAACTCCCCCCAACTCCCCCCCCCACCCTCCCCTCTTCACCTCCCCTCACCCCCCCTTCACCTCCCCTCCCCCCTTCACCTCCCCCCCTTCACCTCACCCCCCCTTCACCTCCCCTCCTGCACCGCCTTTCGGTCGCCCTCCCGCCTCTGCCTTTCGGGGAGGTCAAGGGGGGTTAAGGGAGGTGAAGGGGGGGTGGTGAGGGGAGGTGAAGGGGAAGGGGGAGGGGGGGTAGGGGGGAAAGGGAGGGGGGGAAGGGAGGGGGGGGGGAGTGAGGGGGGGAAGTGATGGGGGGTGCGGTAGGCAAGGGGGCTAGGTAAGTGACAATTAATGTTTCATGTGGGCGCTTGCTCCCCCTTCACCCACTGCTTGCCGGTCGTCTGTCCCCCCCCGAAACCTTCCGTCTGTTGTGGATGTCTGCAGACGGGGGCGCGTGCATGCATTGGCCGCTCCCTCACCCGTCCGCCCGCTCCCACGTGGATCTGAGGCGGGAGGCAGCGTGTTGTGGCCACTCCCCCGGCCGTCTGTCCACTCCCCTGCTTTGTCCCGGGCGCTCGCTCCCGTGCAGCCGCTCCCCCGCTGACTCTAGCGGCCGGGGTGTGAGCTTGAAGGCAATGCGGGAAGGGAGGGCAGAGGCGCAGGGGTTGGAGGCAGCGGGAGGCACAGGGGTTTTGCGCTGGGAGGGGAGGCACAGGGGTTTTGCGTGGAAGGGGAGGCACAGGGGTGTGTGCTGGGAGGGGAGGCGCAGGGGTTGGAGGCCCCGGTGGCAGAGGTGTGCGCTGAGAGGGGAGGCGGTGGTTTAGTTACTTACCTGGGCGGGAGGTGTGTGTGTGTGTGTGTCACTGTTAGACCACACCGGCCAATGAGAGGTGTGCGGGGGCGGGCCAAGGGAGCCATCTCATTGGCCTGAGGCGGAGTGACAGGCCAAAGGTCCAATGCGATTGCCCCTAGACAAGGGAGACACAGGACAAACAGACACGCATATAACGGTTTGAGAAATATATATATAGATATACAGATGCAACTGCTGGTTGTAGACTGCTTGCCAAGGAAAATTCTTGACCATCTCGCAGTAATTCGTGAGATGGTCCACAGCAGGCAGTAATGGCCCATCGGATTAACACAGCGGGGGTCCCTGCATTTGAATGGGACTCGCAGCCCGGTAGGATTCACTCAGTGTGCATTGAAAATGTACCCCCGCTGTGTTAATCTGAATGGGCTCCTGTGAAAGTCTGTCTGGCAGGAGATACTCAAGAACGTAGGGAGAAATGGTCTTTAAAAAGGCATTGGTCCTAATTCCCACGAGGCAAGGCATTCCGTAAGTAACGCGCAGTGCATACTGTATATGTAATAAGCATAGGGCCTGTATAGGTTATAAAAATATATCTATATAATAATATATATCTATATATATTCTATAATATCTTCATCAATACTCTAGATATCTCTTATCATCTCTCTACTCTCTCATATCATAGATCAATATACTATTATCAAAAATCCAGTTATGATTAGCGTCATATTGAACTTCAGTGTTAGTTTAAAACCCCCTGTTCTTTAAATTAGTTTGATGTTCGTGAGTATGGTCTATGCAAAGTGTGTGTAGTCGCAGTGTGTTCCATATAAACATGTAGCACCTAATTTGTAGGAAATAATAGTGGTTAGATGTGTGCGCATCTCAGTGATACTCTGTGCGTACGTGTGTTTAAAAATAGTGTCTATCAGTGAATCTGTGATATCAGTGTGCTAATGATATATTTATCTGTGCGTAAGTGTGTTAAATGTGTGGCCGATGTGTGTATCAGTGGAATCTTGTATCAGTGTGCTAATTTATTTGTATCTTCTAAAGTAGTTGTTTAGTTAATGTTGCGGTGATGTAATCAGTGAATCTGTGTATCAGTGTTGCTAATAGTATTGGTGTATCTGTGCGTAAGTGTGTTAATGTGTGCGTGTGTGTATCAGTGAACTCTGTGTCATCATTGTGCTAATGGATGATTGAATCTGTGTTACAGTTGGATTTTAATATGTGGATTTGTTTGTATTCAGTGTAGATATTGTTGTATCAGTGTGCTAATGTATGTCGTATTGTGCGTTAACGCTTTGTTAATGTTGTTCGTGGTGTATCAGTGAATTGTGTATGCCAGTGATGTCTAAGTACTGTGTGTCGGTAACAGTGTGTTAATGTGTGGCATGTGTGTGTATAGTGAACAGTGCTAGTTATCAGTGTACATGTATGTTGTAAAATCCTGTGGAACCGTTTTAATGTGTGGCGTGTGTAGTTAAGTGAATCTGATGTATTCAGCTGTGCTATGTATGTGTATAGCTAGAGTAACAGTGTGTTAATGTTTGCCATGTGTGTATCGTATCATTGTAATCGTGTCTATGTATGGCTTGTGCGTAGTATGTGCGTGTGGTATCTAATCTGTGTATCAGTTCAGTGTTGTATTGTAACGTGTGTAGGCTTGTGTGATCAGTGCATGAATCTCTTGTATCAGTGTGCTAATGTATGTTTTCTGTGTAACAGTGTTAATGTGTGCGTCGTGTGTGTACATGAAATCTGTGTATCAGTGTGCTAATGTATGTTGTTGAATGCTGTAACAGTGGTTAATAATTATGTGCGTGTGTGTATCAGTATTCTGTGTATCATGTGCTAATGTATGTGTACTGTGTAACATGTGATCTCAGTGTGCGTGTGTTAATCAGTGAATCTGTGTATCAGTGTGCTAATGTATGTGTATCAGTGAATCTGTATATTGTTTAATGTGTGTGTGTCAGTGTATCTGTGTATCTGTGTAACAGTGTGTTAATGTGTGTATCAGTGTATCTGTGTTAATACAGTATGTGTGTATCAGTGTAGTGGTTAAAGAGCATCAGGTGTTAGTAAAAGGGAGTCAGAAACCTAAAAATGGCAGTCAATACCATTAACCCCTTCAATAACAAAGGGGCCAGCATTGCTCTTCGTGTTATTATATCGCTCTGCGGATTATTATATCGCTCTGCGTGTTATTATAGTGCTCTGCAGGTTATTATATCGCTCTGCATGTTATTATATCGCTCTGCGTGTTATATCGCTCTGCGTGTTATTATATCGATCTGCATGTTATTATATCGCTCTGCGTGTTATTTACAAAGGAAGGGAAGAGGGAGAAAGAAAGGATCGCTACTTCTTGTTTATAGAAGGATAAATCCGCTCTGCGTGTTATTATATCGCTCTGCGTGTTATTATATTGCTCTGCGTGTTATTATATTGCTCTGCATGTTATTATATCGCTCTGCGTGTTATATCTCTCTGCATGTTATTATATCGCTCTGCGTGTTACTGTATATCACTCTGCATGTTATTATATCGCTCTGAATGTTATTATATTGCTCTGCGCGTTATTATATTGCTCTGCATGTTATTATATTGCTCTGCATGTTATTATATCGCTCTGCATGTTATTATATCGCTCTGCATGTTATTATATTGCTCTGCATGTTATTATATCGCTCTGCGTGTTATTATATCGCTCTGCGTGTTATTATATTGCTCTGTGTGTTATTATATCGCTCTGCATGTTATTATATTGCTCTGCATGTTATTATATCGCTCTGCATGTTATTATATTGCTCTGCATGTTATTATATCGCTCTGAATGTTATTATATCGCTCTGTGTTTTATTATATCGCTCTGCATGTTATTATATCGCTCTGCGTGTTATTATATTGCTCTGCGTGTTATTATATTGCTCTGCGTGTTATTATATTGCTCTGCATGTTATTATATCGCTCTGCGTGTTATTATATTGCTCTGCATGTTATTATATCGCTCTGCGTGTTATATTGCTCTGCGTGTTATTATATTGCTCTGCATGTTATTCTATTGCTCTGCGTGTTATATTGCTCTGCGTGTTATTATATTGCTCTGCATGTTATTATATCGCTCTGCGTGTTATATTGCTCTGCGTGTTATTATATTGCTCTGCATGTTATTATATTGCTCTGCGTGTTATTATATTGCTCTGCGTGTTATTATATCGCTCTGCATGTTATTATATTGCTCTGTGTGTTATTATATTGCTCTGCGTGTTATTATATCGCTCTGCATGTTATTATATTGCTCTGTGTGTTATTATATTGCTCTGCATGTTATTATATTGCTCTGCATGTTATTATATCGCTCTGCATGTTATTATATCGCTCTGCGTGTTATTATATTGCTCTGCATGTTATTATATCGCTCTGCATGTTATTATATTGCTCTGCATGTTATTATATTGCTCTGCGTGTTATTATATCGCTGGCCCCTCCGGTAGGAAGGAGGTTACAACTTGCATTATTTTCAGTACCAGTTCTCAGAAACCAGGCAGGACTCTCTCTTACCTTACGTCCACATGGAACCCAGATCTTAAACCTGACTGGCACATATACCTAGAAAGTAGTGGTACTGCCAGGCCGCCCCGTAATGTTTAATGCCTTCTCCTTCGACAACCTCCAAGGAAGATGCTTTGCTAGTAACCATGGCAACCAGATAGAACATAGAACATAGAACATAGAACCGGTATTGGCTGTTGCTAGGCAACCAATAGCTCATCTCTGTTCGTTGTTTGGCTCTCTACTCTACCTGGGGCATCTGTTTGCAATTAGCGGCCGTGAGTAAATATTTCATGGGAAACATCCCATTTAATGACATTATTCAAGATGAGAGAGAACCAATCTCCGACGTGGGATGGCGGAAAGTTAGACATCTTTTTAGAAAGGGACGTTATATAGGGCTGGGCCGGTTTAACCATTAGACAAACGAGGCGGTCGCCCAGAGCTGCAAACTTTGGGGGGTGGCAAGAAACTGGGGATCCCGACAGGTCCGGTTTCCAGGATGTCCCAGCTTTAGCACAGGTGTCTCAGTCAAAGCCTGAGCCTCTGATTGAGCCGCCTGCGCTGAAGCAGGGACGTATTGAGCCACCTGTGCTGAATCTTGGACTTATTGGGCCACCTGTGCTGAAGCTGGGACTCATTGAGCCTCCTGTGCTGAAGCTGGG
>WSYH01013852.1:0-16483 GCA_036426205.1 Ascaphus truei | reverse complement strand
TAATATAAATGCTAGAGAGTGTGTACCAAAATTAAAGGTTTAATAGGTCAGACAAATATATCACTGCGCGCTTCTCCATGTAAAGAGCATGCAGCTAGTGAAGGAAATGGCCATACAAATGTGCAAAACAGAAGTGAATCCCTGCGCTTCTCCCATAGGGATAGCAATCAATGGGGAATAATATATATATGTATGGTGTAAATATCTATAAGAAAAAAGGAGACTTTTGGTATACATCCTTTGATCAAATAATGCCAAGCCTGCTAACCACGTCAAGGTAAGTCTCCTCTTAGCAGGTCCCTACGCTAAATGCATACTAGTGTTATGTGAAATAAGCCAGAAGGGGTAAAATATCAAAGCATATGCTTGTATAACTATGGCAATTAAAAACTGGTATATACCAGTACAGATACTCACATGTAAGTGAGTGAAATAAGGGGACCTTGCTAGAGATTATATACCTAGAAGAGAGGGGCTGGCCTGCCACAAACTGCTAAATAAGCAGTTGCAGGTGATTGGCTGAATATATTCAATTACACCATAGTAGTGTTGCCCTCTAGGAGCGTGCTGCAAGGATTGAAATCGGCCCCAACATAATGTAAAACAAATATACTCACTGCGCTCTTCTCCATGTAAAGAGCATGCAGCTAGTGAAGGAAATGTGCCATACAAATGTGCAAACAGAAAGTGAATCCCTGCGCTTCTCCCATAGGATAGCATCAATGGGGAATATATATAATATTATGTATTGTAAATATCTATAAGAAAAAGAGACTTTTGGTATACATCCTTTGATCAAATAATGCCAAGCCTGCAACCACGTCAAGGTAAGTCTCTTAGCAGGTCCCTACGCTAAATGCATACTAGTGTTTGTGAAATAAGCCAGAAGGGGTTAAAAATATCAAAGCATATGCTTGTATAACCTAGTGCAATTAAAAACTGGTATATACCAGTACAGATACTCACATGTAAGTGAAGTGAAATAAGGGACCTTGCTAGGAGATTATATACCAGAAGAGGAGGGCTGGCCTGCCACAAACTGCTCAATAAGCAGTTGCAGGTGATTGGCTGAATATATTCAATTACACCATAGTAGTGTTGCCCTCTAGGAGCGTGCTGCAAAGGATAGGTCAGAGCATGGTTACAAAGAAAAAATGAGCCCTCAGGCCCCCACCAACATGTTTCGAGCTTCCGCTCTTTCTCAAGGTGTACAAAGATCTGATTAACCCCTCTTACCTAATATAGCGTCCTTTTCCTGCCAATCGTCCCGCCAACCCTCGCTCACCGCGTCACACCGACCGCCATGTCTCCAGAAACGCGTCACGAGTACTGCGCCTTGCGCCGTGTATAGCGATACGTCAGCGCGTCTAAGAACAAAATAAACTTTATTGACATCCTAAACTTAACAACCTAACAACACGTCAAATAACTTTATTAATCATTAAAACTTAATGTATACAATACTATAATTATAACATTGAACAGTAAGTAAAAACTATTAAAAAAACAAGGTATTTAGAAAAACACGATTTGGACATATTTAAAATCATTTGAGTGTAATATATGAACCCCCCCCTTTCCCCATATATATATCAGAAGATTTTGTTCTTTAATATGCATATATATAACAAAAACAAAGCGGGGACCCTCCATATAAACATTATTCAATGCTGGGTCTGCCGATAAGACACCCCAATGTTTTCTAAAAATATGTTTTCTTTGATTGGCTTGTACATTATATTGTGTAATGAATATTGGAGTTTCGGAGTTTAAATCTCTTTGTGGTTTATTTTTCCATAATGAAACCCAAATTACTAGCAAAAGCTGGGGCTGGGGTATTAATGGATATCAGCTCCGGGACCCACGGCATCAATCCGAGGCAGGAAAAAGGCCTGATTTTTTCTAAGTGCCATCCCACCGCCCTTGCCGATTCTTCTCTCCACCAACTTGCCAACTTTTCCTTGCAGGACGGATTTACGAGGAAATCTCAATTCTAGAGCGGCGAGAAGCGGCAAAAAGCTGCTTGGGGCTTCTAGAATTGAGCGTATTTGAAAACTTGGCGAGAAGCGGCGTAAGTGGCTTTTCGCCGCGCGTCTGCCCGAAAAATTGTCCCGCCCCAAAAAAAGGCAATTTTTTTTGCTTTTCGCCAGCTTCTCGGGGCTTACTGAATCGTAGTAGGCATTTTTTGCGAGAAACTGGCAAAAAGTGCCTTTCGCCGCATAGTGCATGACCCCCATGGTGTCTAATCAGACAGTTTCTGACCCAAAACAAAAATAGAATGCCAATATGAGGAGAAATACTGGAAAACAAAATGTAACTTTGAACAACTGATATATAAAGGAAATACATTGAGACGGACATTGTAATTAGGGGGGAGGAAGGAAGGGGAAATATAATTCAAATGTTAATTAACGTTAGATATTGATTAAAAAAAGAGGAAAATAAGCCAGAATGGTGTTGACAAAATGCAAAAAGGAAAGTCTTAATATAAGAAGGATTTCCATGAGGGTCACATACAGAAATGTAACCAGAGGAACTAAATCTTATTGTCAACCCATAAAGTGGCTTGTTACGAGAAGAGCCTGTGATTTCTTAAAATGTATCATTTATAATGAAAAATTTGGCGAAAATGCTGCCTGTTGTGAGACCACAGTTCCCCCTCTGGTATGTTGTGTTGTGTGTGGTGTGTGTGTTGTGTGTGTGTGTTGGTGTGTGTGTGTGTTGTGTGTGTGTGTGTGTGGTGTTGTGGTTGTGTAACATATATATATATATATATAATATATAATATACTATTATATATATACAGTATGTATATAATAAACACAAGTTAATAGGAAAAAACATCATAGAAATAATGTCACTCTTTAAAAACCACATACAGTATCACTAAATCAACTATAAAAAGAAAAAAAAAGAAAACGCACTGAGTGTCTGAAAGGTGCTTATCTGAAGGAATAGTCCTGAGGCAAGCTAGCTCCTGGGCTCTAATGTTACTGTGCAGGCTTGGTCTAAGAGTTGTGTCAAAGCGCAAATGCGGCGCGAAATGCTTAGAGGGAGTTGTTCCCGTGCTGTTTCTTTTAATGTGCAATAATAAACAATTCAATATCCGTTTTGTTCTCCAATGCAACTACCACACCAACACTGCGAAATGCTCAAAGAACCAGATTGGTCATTACTTGAGTCTAGGCGCAAAGTTCACCTCTCCGGTCTTGCCTTCAAATACTTTTTGGCAAGCTACCCATCTCTGAACAACTCCTCACTCCTACCACAATGCGCACTTATCATCTGAGATCTGACTCCAAAAGATGGCTCATGGTCCCAAGGGTTCAGCAAATTGTCCGAACCGCTCCTCCTTCTCTTACGTGCACCCCAAAACTGGAACAATCTTACGAGTACTCTCACAGCCAACACCAGCCTAAGTTCTTTCAAAACTAAAGCTGTAGGGGATTAAATGCCTAGGCCATATCATTAACGAGGAAAAAACAGATTTCATGTCTTTCTCAAGAAGTGGTAATGAAATATGATCTCCCTGAAAATCAAATATATCCATACATCCAACTGTAATTATGGCAGAAGCCTACAACGACTATAAATCATATTCTAAAGTATAACGCCTTCGACAGCCACTTTTTACAGGACAAAACCCCCAAGCACTCCTTAGCAGAAATATATAAATTAATCAGAAACAAGAAAATGGAAAAAACAACAACAGAAAATGTAAAAGCCTGGCAACAAGACTTTGAGGAAGTGCAGAACATGGAAGATCTGGTGGTGGGGGATACACCAGAACCCGTAAATTAATAGTCTCTGAAAGCTGGAAGATGCAATTCAAAATCCTGCACCGAGCATATATACCTTTCATAGACAGTGAAAATAATAGACGTAGATACTACTAAATGCCCCAATGTAGACAAGAGAGGCTAACCTCAACATTGCTACTGGGAATGCAAAAAAATCCTCGAGGTTTTTGGGATCAATTATTAAAATTATTCAAGGCGGTGACAAACGTGGAAGCGGCCACCCCCTAGCCATAGGCGGGGGGGCTTCATGACCGGGGGGGGTCCGGCCTTCCCTCGCTGGCCCGCCCCACACCCTCCCTCCCCAGCACAGGGGAGAGTTCATGGAGCCTACTTAAGGCCAGGCTGGCGGGCAGCACATCCTCTTTGGCTGCCCGCCAGACGATTTGACGTCCCTCTCCTCCTGCAGGTTAAATTAAGGTAAGGCCCCGAAAAGGGGGGTCAATCTGGGCACTCCCCCCTCCGTATAGCCGCGATTTTTGAATCGGGCGGTGAGGGGGAGGCGGGATGCAGGGAGGAGAGGACCCTAGTGTACGGCCCTCCCCATCCCCATCTGCGGCCGCAACATGGAGCTGGGGGGGTCGGATTTAGGCCTGTGCCGCGCAGCTGCAGGCGGGGAGTGGTGGTCTGGGACAGGGGGTCTGACGGGCAGAAGGGGCCTGACGGGGTTTCCCCGCTTCTTTCCCTGGGGGTGGGGGCTACTGCTCCCGCAGCGGTTGTGCGTGGCGGGTGCCTCCTCCATCCGCATAGCCCCGGCGGTTGGCTGCCATCGTAAGGGCACCCGGCGGGAGGTCCAGGCGAGGCATGCAGCCCGCGCGGAATTCGCCGTGTGTGCCCCATGCGGCTGCTCGCGGCCCCTCGGGGCATGGGGCTCAGTCCCACGTGTTGCTTGCCTTCCTTCTCCCGATGGGAGTGTAGCGCGGGCAGAGGCCCCTCCTACACCTCCCCCCCCTTCGTTAGTGGTCTCGGGGCAGTGGGGTTGGGGTGGCGACCGTCAGCCATGCGGCTTGAAGGCGGCTGCTCCCGCGCCCCCCCCCCCCCCCACACCCCCCACACATGTGGGGTCCGTTAAAATGTATGCGCTATGTGTGTGATATGGGGGGGTGTTTATGTGTGTGGTAGGGTGTGTCATATATGTCGGTATGTGGGTTTGTATGTAGATGGTCTATACGTTGTATATGGTATGTATAATAGGTGTTGCGTAGGTGTATTGTTTTTTATTTGTGTATTATCTTTGTGTAATATATTGTATACAGTTGTTGTTGGATGCGCAGACAGACATAGTGTTTGTGTGCGGTTACGCATGGATATATGTTATTGATATATTGTATGTTGTATATAGGCTGTATACGTAGGTGGATATATGTATAACTGGGCAGCCGCTCTGTGGTTGCGGCCCGGCCCGGTAAGTGCGAGGGTGGAGGGCGGCCAAGGTTGGCGCTTCGGTTCGCTCCCGCATTTTCAGTTTAGGTGCGGGGGACATACGCTGATGCGCTCGGGGCATGGGCAAGTGTTCCTGACTCTGCTCCCGGCGGCAGTTGCCCGCCCTGCCGGGAACGGGGCAGATAGCTGGCAAAAGCTTCCCATATGGGGGAGCGGACTCTGGTTGGCGGGGGAGCCTGCCCCCGCGGCATTTGCAATGGCCTCCCCCCCTCTATGGTCTCATACTCGAATATGCTGCATCGGGAGTTTATTGGTGTCAATAGAGCTCTTTATCTTGGACATTATAAGCTATATAAATATCTCCTAGTGAATATTACATAATTACTGTGAATGGGAATCACAATGTTAAGCATTTATTGCATGGTTTATCTGGATTCCCAAATTAATTCATGTGGGTGGGCGCATTGTATGCGTGCATGCGGAGGCGCATGTGTGGGTGGATAGGTGCGTGGGCACGGTTGATGGACATATGGGTAGCACTGTGGGATTGATGTCATTTAGTCAAGTTGGGTGTATACTGTGTAGGCAATACTTGAAAACTGAGAGCGGTATCTCAGGTATTACTTCCTGTAAGATATTTTATAACTAAATAAATGCACGTAGATTGTGTAAGCTGGTGTAAGGCACACATAATGGGACGGGGGGCACGCGTAGACGTGTGTGTGGGTATGGGCACACGTGTGCATGTGGGCACGCGTGTGCGTGTATGGGCACACGTGGACGTGGATGGGCACACGTGGACGGAATGGGCAGACGTGGGGTGCAACGTGACTGAGGCACACGTGGATGGGCACACGTAGATGTGTGCGGGTGTGTATGGGCACACGTGGGTGTATGGGACATGTGATGTGTGCGAGGGCGTATGGGCACACGGAGATGGGTGCATATGGGCAGCCGCGTGTATGGGCACGTAGATGCGCGCGTGGGTGTATCAGCGCACTTGTGTTAGAATGGGCACACGTAGATGTTGCGTGTGTATATGGGCACACGGAGTATGCGCGCGTGTGTATATGGGCACAGGGAGATGCGCACCGGCGGTTGGTATGTGCTCGTGTGTGTATGGGCACCAGGAGATGCGCGCGTGGGTGGTGTATATGGTCCACGGAGATGCGCACGTGGTGTATATGGGCACTCGGATGCGGCGTGTGTGCGTATAAGGTCACACGGGGATGCGCGCGTGTGTATAAGGTCACACGGAGAGTGCGCGCGGGGGTTTTAAGGTCCCTGGAGGTGTGGGTGTATGGCGCGCGGGTGTATAGGGGCACACGTAGATGTTGCCGTGTGTATTGGGCACACGGAGTTGCGCGGGTGTGTATATGGGCACACGGGATTGCGCACGCGGGTGTATGTGGCGTTGTATATGGGCACACGAGATGCGCGTGTTGTATGGGACGCGGATGCGCCCGGGTGTATGTGCGCTATGTGTTATATGGGCACACGGAGATGCAGGCTGTGTGTGTGTAATGGCACTCGGAGATGCGCGTGTGTGCTTATAAAGTCACACGGGGAATACGCGCGTGTGTATAAGGTCACGAGAGGCGCGGGGTGTAAGGTCACATGGAGATGCCGCGTGTGGTATAAGTCAGTCACGGAAGATGCGCGCGTGGTATAGGTCCACACGGAGATGCGCGCGTGTGTATAAGGTCACACGGAGATTCGCGCGTGTGTATAAGGTCACACGGAGATGCGCGCTGTGTATAGGTCACACGGAGATGCGGGCGTGTGTATAAGTTCACACGGAGATGCGCGCGCGTGTGTATATGGGCACACGGAGATGCGGGCGTGTGTATAAGGTCACACGGAGAGCGCTCGCCGTTTGTATAGGGGCACGGAGATGGCGCGCGTGTGTAACATGGGCACACGGAGATGCGGCGCAGTGTAATGGGCACACGAGATGCGCGCGAGTGTACATGGGCACCGGAGAGGCGCGCGTGTGTATATGGGCACACGGAGACCCGCGCGTGTATAAGGTCACACGGAGATGCAGCGCTGCGTGTGTCATATGGGCACACGGAATGCGCCGCGTGTTGTATTGGCTCACACCGGAGAGCGCGCGTGTAGAAGGTCACACGGAGATGCGCGCGTGTATAAGGTCACACGGAGGATCCGCGTGTGTACTGGCACAGGAGGGTGCGCGAGTGTACATGGCACCACGAAGCTGCGCGCTGTGTACATGGGCACACGGAGACCCGCGCTGGTGTATATTGGCACACGGCGATGAGCGCACGAGAGTCGTGCATGGGCACACTGAGAGGTGTGCGTAAGGGGTACACTTGGGGGCCGTATGGCATAGCTTAGGGCGTGTTACCCGTGGTTATAATAACGAATAAGGACTGCATGGCGCTGTAGGGGCAAAGGGAACGTACGATTATAGTCGTGCCACGTGTTGGTAGCGACTGTTTGAATGCAGGGTATAGGAACGTTGATTGTTTTGAGCTGATCTTGTCTACCTCTGTCCAGCCGGGTGGCATACTCTTTAAATTTGTTTAGCAGCAATTTGCATGGCATTTCCTCGAATAGTTCTTCAGGAGTTCGGTAAGGTGACCGTTTGATATCAAGCCGTCTAATAGTGGATGGGTTTTTTTGATGGTATATCCTGCTATTTGCGTTAAGGTGCTTGTAGCGGCTTCAGTTGACTGAGGTGTGGTGCTGCCTTGAGGCAAGGTAATCCATCACAGATGGTGTGAGGTGCTGGTGTCTCACAGGACTGGGTACAACATTGAAACACTTGAATCAATAAAAGACATTACCCATGATATGGGAAAGGTGAACCCCCCCACCCCCATTTGGTGCTAATTGGTGGAAGCCATAACCGATGAGGACTGCAACCTACCTTATCGCCTCGTCAGTCATTATGTTCCTAAGGGGTGACTGGGCAGCCTGCGTTGGTGCACCTACGTTATAGTCCCTTGGCCAGGTATGGTGGTGGGGGTGGCCGGTTTAAGTGTGCGCTTGAATGTTCTTTGCTAGCGAAGGCCCGAGCAGAACTGCAAGGTGTGATCTCCGACACTGAGCAGGACGGCGATCGAATGCTGGTTGCATGGCTTATTTCAGCGTGATCTTTGTTTTCCCCTCTTGGATTTATGGCGGCTCTGGTGGTTGGCATAGTTGCCCTATCCTAGCGCACCCTTTAAATAGTCTCATCAAGCACACTTCACAGAGTAGGGCACACTCAGTTCGCGCGGGTTTATATGTGTGTGCTGTGGATGAGATATGGTTGCGCGCGGGTGTAATATGGGCACAAGGAAATGCGCGCGGGTGTATATGGGCACACGGAAATGCGCACGGTTATATGGGCACACGAAATGCGCGCGTGTGTATCTGGGCACACGGAAATCGCGCGTTGGTGCATACGGTTTGCTGGTGCGTGAGAGGGGGCTGGCGGAGGCACGCGGTCACAGCGCGTGAGCCCTGGGTTTGCTAATCCTGGGCAGGCATAGTCGCGACCCGTGCAAGCGGACGTGCCGGTGCCCAGTCGCCGCGAAAATTTTGGAAAATCATACGGGAAGCGGGCTGCATGGCATCAATGCAGAGCAGTTACGCCTTCTTCAAGTCGAGGCGGAAAACCATGACGAGGCATGGTTGGATCGGTGGGCTTGCAGGCGGTTGTCTCTTGCGAAACCAGCACTTGGACTAAGGATGCTGCTCCCGCGGGAAGGGAAGCAGAGGGCGCTGCAGCACAACGCGTCAGGGGACCGTCCCCAGGCACCATTGCGCACTAGACCGCGGCATGGGCAGAGAAGCCGCGCTCCACAGGAAGGGAGCCGCGAGGGTGCTGCAGTCAGGCGGCAGGCGAAGTTCAGCAAACCGCACGCAAGGCGGCCAGCCCTCGGTCACGGTACCGTGAGGCAGGGCGTCACAGCGGCCAGGTCGGGCCTCAGCAATGTGGGGAAGACTTCGACTGCTGGGACGCAGGTTGTGGCGCGGCGTGGATGCGTGCGAGTATGTGCGCGTTAGATGCGCGCTTGTATAGGCTGCTCCCCCGGGAAGGGGAAGCAAGGGCGCTGCGCACACAGCGTCAGGCGACAGTCCTCAGGCAGCATTGCGCGCTAGACGGCGGCAGGCAGAGAGGCCGCGCTCCACAGAAAGGAGCGCGGGAGGGTGCTTGCGGGCAAGGCGGCAGGCGAAGTTCAGCAACCGCACCAGCCCTCGGTCACGGTACCGGCGGGCAGGGCGTCACAGCGGCCAGGTCGGGCCTCAGCGATGGTGGGGAGACTTCGACCGCTGGGACGCAGGACACGGCGGATCGCGCGCAGTCGTGCCCGCGAAGGGGGCGGCGACTTCCAGCCACCGTGACCGCAGAACAGGGCGTCACAGCATGCCACACGGCCGCCCGTTGCTAACGCGGGGCGGTTGTCCTGTCAGGATTCGCCTGCAGATGTCGGCAGGGCCAAGGAGACCAAGACGGCCAACCGCAACCGCGGTTGGTGCCAATGTGTTTTTTCGGAGAGCAGAGAACCCAGCATGGTTCGACTACGTGGAACGCATCGGGTGAGGCGAAACCAAGTCCGCGGCACAGGTCTCTCCCCCCGAGAGGCCACAATGGCCACGGCCGATGTCCACTGCACCCCGCGAATCCCACTCCAGTTCCATCAGCCGGACCCCGGTGTCTTTCAATTCTTTCACCACGGCCGGGGTCAGGGCAACGGTAGCGGACCCACCCGGCAGCATCACGCACTGGCACAGATGGTGGAACAGCCCCGGCGGGCGTTGATGGGCCACCCGTGGAAGGTACGGCATATGGCGTATGCGGGTAATGGTAAGGAGTCGCGTTAGGGCGGCATCGAGGAATAGGGGCAAGGCGTCAAGGCTTGCAGTTTGGACACAGAGCGAGCAAGGGAGGGAGGCGTGGCCCAGTCCACTGCCAGGGTCTATTCCCGGGGTCGTCTGAGGCGGGGTAAGAAGCCTGCAGCAGTAAAAAAGGCGAAATCCCAGATAGCGCTGGGCAAAGCGGCCTGCCGGCTCCGGAGGTGGGTATGTCCGGAACCGGTGAGGGATAGTGGCAGCGAAAAAAGCGGATTCTCAGGAGCATCTTTAAAAACCATGGCAATGAGTAATTACTTCTCCAGGCGTCGTTGGCACCCCAGGTAATGGTAAGGACAAGTGGGCTGGTAGAGTAAGACATGGGTCCCGCGCTATGCCGTGCCAGGCGGGATAGACTTATTTCAGTTGTCCGGGGAAGGCTTCGAGAGGGTCTGGAGGGTTGGCGGTTCCGGGCCTAGTTTAGGGGGGTTACAATAGGCCCCGTCGGTGGCGGCCTCTTGGGGGTAGGTGGCTTGTCTTTGGCCAGACTGGGAGCTGGGCCGTTTGAGCCGGGGGGGAGTACGAGTGTGGCAAGGTCAGTTATCCATGACCTCGAGAGCCTCTCGCGTAGGGGACACGAGGTCAGCGGTTCGAGGGCAGGCCTGACCGTCCTCCCCCTCCTTACAAAGAGCACACCTGGCATGGAGTGGTCATTTTAGCCCCCATAGGTTTTCTTTCTGTATACAATAATAGTCCGCGGGCCCATTTTACCTCCAGCTTCCCGTTTCCTGTCTTTATTTGTTTGGTTTGGCATGTGGGTACAAGGCGGGGGGAGAGGGGACCGCCCTGGAACTCTCCTGGTCAAAGCGTCCCCCCTAGCCATAGGCGGGGGCTTCATGACCGGACGGGGGGTCCGGCCTTCCCCTCGCTGGCCCCTCCCCCACACTCCCATCCCCAGCACACGGGAGGAGTTCATGGACGCCTACTTAAGGCCAGGCTGGCTGGCAGCACATCCCTCTTTGGGTCCTGCCGCCAGACAATTTCCCACCCACCCCTCCCGTAGTTTGTGATTGCAATCAGTAATGAACGGCAAGCAGAATGGGGTTGAGCAGGCATAGTATTCCCATGAATGTGGACATATTCATTGTAATGCCGTTTAATGGTTCTTTGGTTCCGTTACAGGCACGAACAGCTGATACATGTGGCTGAGTGAAGGACGAGGTTTCCGAGCAGGAGGGGTCATTGTCCAGTTTTGTCCTTTTGTCGCGGCGGCTCATGGGGGGGTAGTCTTGTTCTTGCCGACTGGGAGTCTGTGCCGTTTGAGCCGCGGGGGAGTAGATGGGCGTCAGTTATCCTGACTTCGAGAGCCCGCTCTCGTAGGGGACACGAGTCCATCGGTTTCGAGGGCCGGCCTGACCGTCCCCTCCCCCTCCTTGACAAAGACACACTCTGGCAGGGAGTGCATTTACCCCCATTAGTTTTCCTGTATAAATAAAATAGCGCGGCCATTTACCTCCACGCTCCCCGTTTCCCTGTCTTTTATTTGTTTGTTGCATGTGGGTACAGAGGCGGGGGGGAGGGAACCGCCTGAGACACCTCCCTGGTCATGGGAACAACACCCGCCTAACCCATGCTATTCGCTAACAACGGAACCATGGCAAATTAGGATAAATAGAAATAACACAGCACTCCTTCCAACAGACATATCCTCCTAACTGCTAGAAAGGCATCATGATGAAATGGCGGGAACCAGAAGCCCAAACATGGAATTAATTAAATCCTATAATTAAGCTCAGAACTATCGACAAAATAACGAAAACCAAAAAGAGAATACCTCAGGATTCCATCCGATAATAAATGGAATTAATCATAATATCCTTTTCCCCAAAAAGGACCAGACCAAATTCAGGAGATTACCACCAGAACAAGAAAAACCTTCACATAAATGAGCCCCCTTCCCCCCACCTCAAAGAAAACAAAAGAAAAAACAAACCTATTAAAATCTGAAATCAACACAGAAACCAAATAGATCCTCTAAACAAATGATAGAGAGATCCCTTCAAAACTCCGCCCTTGGCGATGAGTCTATTAGCGCTCCTAGTTTTGAAGGAGGGCCAGGGCCGTTAGAAGCCCAAGTTAGAAAGAAAATGGAAAAATTAGGTCCAAGAGCCCCTGGCAAGAGTCCATAGCTGCAAATGAAACAACTCCATGCACCTGCTATTTATCATTGTTAATGCATACATAATATATAGAAGATATAGAATCTATAGATTTGAACAAATAAATATGTATTTATAACCGGATTTCCCGATGGGAAAAAACCATACATGTACCTAATTGTATGACTTGTAATTTAGACACCTTATAACAAACGATATTCAAAAAAAAAAAAAAAAAACTAAAGCCGTCTCACATTTTATCTGTTCGTACTGTTGCCATACTACCTATAATACTATATTATCTCTAACTGTACATGCACCGGCTTTATATAATGTATACCTGTTCACTTATGTAACGAAGTTTTGTAACATGTATTATTTTGTCCATATTAAACTCCAATACCCAGGACATCCTTGACAACAATACTAGGTAACTCTCAATGTATTACTTCCTGGTAAACATTTTATAAATGAAAAATAAATAATTTTTTATATATATTATATTATATTATATAGTATATAATATATATAATTATATATATTATATATATACTCTATATATAATACTACGAACAACCATGGTGTAGCAGTCACTTTATACCACATCCCCCACGAGGATGGGATTTCAGCCTGCAGATACTCTTCGGGGACCGCAGGGTCATCACAGAGCCAGTGAACTAAATGCCAATCGAATTACAATTCTGACCCATAACTACTTCACTTTGGAAATGACACATACCTTCAAGACAACCGGGACCGCTAGGGTACTCGAATGGCGCCACGTATGCCATCTGTTCTGCTACAAAACTGGAAAGTGACTTTTCCTGTCCACCTGTCATTGAAACCCCTTACATACCTTCGCTGTACATCGTGACTCCTCCTGATTTGACCTCTGGCGAACAGTACCCTCCCTAACAGTTCTATGATCACCCTTTCAATACTTTCCACCCGACCATCACCTCAACTCTAGCCATTCCTCTGATGAATTACTTTTCCTAGACACCACCATTACTATAAAGACAAAACCAACTACAAGACTCTGTATACCGCCAACCTACGCAAGCCAGCTATTTGAGGACACAACAGCTTCACCCGACACCACAAACAATGCAACCATCTCACAGTCCAAGCCATACGATACAACCGGATATGCTCCGACACAAGCAGAGCAGAAGACACGATTACAGCTTGAGATCAGACTTTATAAACCGTGGATTAACCACATGATTGTATACATCAAATTCACACAGCCACCAGAATACCAAGCTGATCTCCTTGAAATACAAACAAGGAGAACAAGCACAGTGTACCTTTGGTGGTCACGATAACCCACCCTAGGAGCCTACGCAATACGCCAGGAAACTACGACACATCCTCCAGAAAGAATCAAGACTGCAACAGTCTTCCCGAAGCACCCTTATTAATCATACAGACAACCCCATAATCTCAGAATATTTATGGTAGGAGTAAAAGTATTTCAGCAGTACAACTGAATCAGGACCAACCATGCCAGGACCCCAGATCCACAACCTGCGCAATGCCTCTACACAGCGGACACAATACAAATACCACCCGGAAATCGGGAATACAAATCAGAGAAGGTTTCACCTGTTCTTCCAGCAATGTCGTGTAACCTCATCAGGTGCAATGAAATTCCCAGGAGGGCTGCTACTACATAGGTGAGACATGGCATGGGCTAACAAGAGAATGAACCTGCATCGCCAAAGCCAACAAAATTCCCACAAAAAAAAAAAAAAAAACGCGGTACAAGAGACAGTCCTGTTGCGACCATTTCTTCTCTGACTCTGGCCATAAGATGAACGTCTAGGGTGCCATACTCCAAGGTAATCTTAAACCCGAAATATTGCAATTTATCAACTGTTCGGACACTTAGCAGTGGCCTAAACAGAGATCGAAATTTTATGAGTCTTACTGAGTAGTAACTCCCTCGTCCCATGAGCGCTAAAGGCCATGTCTTGTACATCCGTGCATATGTATGCACACACAGCTGTCTCTCACACAATACGAATACTCCTTGTTTTTTTCCATCCCTATAACACCAATAGGGACCACATAAGTGTCCACACACACTTTTGGTTGTGCTACAAACTCTCACATTTCACAGCACCCACCCACCACCATTTATATCCACTCCCACTCCACACACCCTTGTGGAAAGCACTGTATATACTGTGGCTTCCATTCATTTTAATGCAACACTGCTACCCTACACACTCTTTCTTCACTTGCTTTCGTAACCTGTTTGACCCTCTAGCCATAAACACATCCACAAACCGGGGGAAGGAACAGCACAGATAGACTCCCGAAGAGACAGCTGTTTTTAAGTAACCATTTTTGCTTCATTCATTGTAACATCGCCGGACGAAGATATCGGGGTCTCTCGAAGCTCGCACAAATAAAAGCATTCGGTTAGCCACAGAACTGTATCATCTATTTATTTTTTGATTATTGAAGCTCGGCTAACACGGTAAGATACCTCCTACATATATATATATATAATATATATATATATATATATATATATATATATATATATATATATATATATATTAAAAGAATATATATATATATACACGTGGCTTGACACATCACCAAAAATCTGACTCCACCAACCAAAAAATCTGACTCGCCAGCCTAGTACCAAACGTGTGCCTTGCTTGTCCAATCTTTACTCCCGCCCGGGGGTTAATCCACTCTCCACTCGCCCCCGTGGCGAGCAAATTATAGGTTTGGCGACACTGTATATCTATATATATATAGATATATAGATATATATATATAATTTATATATATATTATATATATATATATATATATAGGAAAAATTAACCTATTGGCACCTGTAACAAATGAAAAAAATGCTGAGGCTTGTCCCCTATGCACTTTAAAAAGTAGATTTTAACCAGATTGGAGTCCGTAAAAAACGAGACAGCAACCCAGCCAGTAGTCCAATAAAACTGTATTTCAGTGTGACATGACACCACCTCCAACGGTTCGATCAATCAAGCGTGACCTTCTCCCCTCTCCCGTCCCGAAGGAAGGTCACGCTTGATTGTATCGAATGTGTGGAGGTGGTGCCATGTCACACTGAATACAGTTTTTTGGACCTACTGGAACAAAAAAAAACATCTGTGTGGCTGTGCTCTTTTTTCCGGACTCCAATCTGGTAAATCTACTTTTTTTATATATATACTATCTATATCTATATATATATATATATCTATATATATATTTATATATATAATATATATGTGTTTGGTGTAAAAGCAAGAAAAACTTAGGTGTTAACCCAACCTGGAACTGATGAATTAAGTTTTAAACTTGTACAACCTTTCAGTGATTATTATTACGGTACAATGGGGAATTGCTACAGGTTTGCAAATAATTAAGCTTTTATAAACAAACAACACCTCGGATGTATCTTAGATCTTATTAAATTGTTAAATTATAATTACAATTGTTTCTATAGGTTTGCAACTCATTTCAGATCATCTATTCAATTGTTATTGGGGGTATTCTATCGTGGGATTGTCATAATTTGTAAGATGCACAGTCAACCGCTATTTCTAAATCACTGCCTGACTGATTACCTTCTGTAAGTTCATCATCCCATCATTAATGAACCTCGACTTCTATTTTCGTGTTCAATGGGCTGATGATTAATCTTTCCTTTATGCTCGCGTCTTCAAAAAATATGTTCTTGGGGGGTTGTACTGCTTCTATTGAAGTATCACATATACAACTCAAACAATAAAATATAGGGGAAATTGGAAATTATATACATAATATGAAGTCGTAGCCAACGTTATTGCACCAGTTATTGCAAATAATGTGTTAACCACTGTGAGATTTTAATAACACAATTTGCACATTGTGATCCAGAGCTTTTACTGCATGATAACCAATTGTGCTACATATAAAGATGTCTGAATCTGTATGTATGGTTAATAAATTGAGAAAAACGCATTCCTAGAAGGGAACAAATTTTTTCTGTAGTAGTGCTCCAATTCTCCTTCGTGAAACCTGTTTAAAAAAAAGCTGAAACCATTGATAATTATGTTTCTACAAGTTTATTTCAAACATACAAACCAAAAGGCACAAATTTACCTAAAGGTAGTTTCAAATGTATCAATTGCAAATCTTGTAAACATATGATTTCTGGTTTCACAATTTCCCTCTACTGTTACTGGATCTGAATTTGACATCAAATCTTTCATCAATTGTAATACCACATTTGTAATTTATTTATTAGGTTGCGGATGTGGGAAACAATATGGGGGACGAACCACCCCTAAAGGTCCGCATTATGGAGCCTTTATGC
>WSYH01001405.1:32164-123615 GCA_036426205.1 Ascaphus truei | reverse complement strand
CTCTCTCTCTCTCTCTCTCCCCCACACACTCTCTCTCTCTCTCTCCCCCACACACTCTCGCTCTCTCCCCCACACACTCTCACACTATGGATCTGGATATCTTAACTGCCCTATACTACACTGAAATAACCTATACTGCTTACTTCCAGATCTGACTCAAGCTTCCCACAGAAGACATCGAACCCCCCCTAACCCAGAAGACAGGTAACGAACACCTCCCCTCCAATGTATAACATTGCGGGAATGAGGGTACCTGGACTTTGAGGGTCTGCGGATCAGGTAAGATCCCAGACGGGATTGCTGCTTTAAATATTGTGAAGCGGGGGCATCCAGACACTAGTTAAGGGGTGCAGGAAACTAGTCATTCACATCTGGCTTTTTTTTTCTAGATTCGACATTTATACACACACACACACACACACACACACACACCAAGGACTAATTGTAGTATAATGTAATACAATAAATAAACTAATATCAAAAACGAATGTTCTTACTAGGAATTTATTCAATTTATTTAATTTATGGCTTTTTTTAAAATGCGTGGCTGGGGGCGGGACTAGAGGCGGGGTTGGGGGCGGGACTAGGGGCGGGACTAGGTGGCGAGTAGATTTTTTGGTTCGGCGAGTAGATTTTTGGGTGATTTTTTCAAGCACTGTATATATATATATAAATAATTGTTTTTTTTTTCTTTTTTGGACAACTATATATAAATATAGATATATATAGATATACATATATATATATATATACAGAGAGAGAGAGAGAGAGAGAGACATATATACAGATATATATGTAGGTATGCTTATATTTGGAAGAAACTATAAGTTGCACCGGAAATATAGATAAGAACTGTAACATAGGACACGCGTAGTACAGTAACATTTGTCACCTGGTGGAAATTGAGCTGAATAAATTCCGATATCTCTGTCCCCTGGCAAACCCTCCACGACGACAGGATGAAATTTTTCACGCATCTGCTCCTCCAATGGAGTTAAGATTAGAGCTTGTGCTGGCGGCCGACCTCCAGTGGCAGAAGCATGCATCCGTTGTGCTTGGATTTTTTTCTTTAAATTCACCTTGATATCATCAAATCTCTTCCGACAATTCGTGCGGTCCCTGACATGATTCCCACACGCAGACACAGCCAATGTTATTTGGTCCCACATTTCTTTTTTTGAGGCTGAACTTGTCCGCCCTTGAAATACATAAAAAATATATGACCTTACTAATTAATAGAAAGACGAACATTTTACAAAAATGATACCTGTTCCAAGAGATACCAAACATGCTGGTTTAGGTTGAATATGTGTACCACATGAGCATTTACGTGGAAACATACAAATCTAAGGAAGCTTGCATGAATATTGTATGAACTTTGGCAAACTTTTTAGACTGATTGTTATGGTCGTTATAAAGCATGAAGGATTATGTGTGTAACAATTAACTTTAATTGATAGATATTAGAGAATAATAGTTTGATATTAAGACATCTCACATGAGATAGGATAACAGGTCTTTGAACAATCAATGCAAAGATTGACTTACCTAATAAAGGCCCAGTCATAGTGCTCCAAAATCCCTGTGACAAGAACTCTGTTTTAATCATTATTGAAATGAGGATTACATAGCCGCTCCACACGTTTCTTCCGACCACGTGCAGCCACAGAGCTTGGCTGCTGCTGACTGGACTCTCCTTCTTCCAATGGAAGAGACTCCAAAAGCAGCCCACCACCAACCACCCCACCACCAGACACCCCAGCAGCACCAGCAACAGACACCCCAGCAGCACCAGCAACAGACACCCAAGCAGCACCAGCTACAGAAACCCCAGCAGCACCAGCAACAGACACCCCAGCAGCACCAGCTACAGACACCCCAGCAGCACCAGCAACAGACACCCCACCAGCACCAGCAACAGACACCCCACCAGCACCAGCAACAGAGCCACCAACAGCACTCGCACTCACAGCAACACCACTCGCACTCGCAGCAACAGCACTCCCCTGAATCCTACGTTCACTCAGACGCGTACTCACATGACTACCAGTACCACTCACACCAGCATCACTCTTCCCACGCCTTTCGGCCATACGTATAGCACTCACAAAGAACAGAAAAAAAATGTAAACACAATCGCACTGAACACTTACAAACTGAACACAACACAAAGATGTTAACAAAACAACACAGGACAAACCGATCACAATACACAGCAACTCCCTCTGTCAATCTGAAATATGCAAATTGCCCAGCTCTGTGTGTCTCTCTCTCTCTCTCTCCCAACAACACAGAGAATGAATAAAAATACACGCTGCCTTTAAATGGGCCGCTCAATCAAAAACATGCTTGCTTCAGCAGATTCAGCAAGAAGTTTCATTGGCGAACCTAACACCACCTCACCATGCACGCCGATACACCTGTGTGTGATCGGAAAATCATCGCCAGAGTGGGAACAAATGTTTTCGGCTTGATTCGGAAGGGATTCGGCACTTATTGCATACGGTGAGGGAAAATCGGCAACATCATGCTGATAGTGAACACTTGCCGAGAGCACTTTTTCGGCGCTTACTGCATAGAGCCCTATGTCCCCTAAAGGGTTAAATGAGGACATAGATGTCTGGGCTCTGTATTGAAATGAGAATTTATATTGTTCTTACCAGTTCTCTCTACTTACTAGCTTATTGTACACTTTTATTAGTAATGTGTAATTAATTATTTTCTCTTTTATTTTAGGTTCAATCTATTTTAACAAATTTATATGTCTATATGTATTTTAATAAAAATTGTTAATTGATGTTTAAATGTTGAATTATCAGCATTAGTCTTCAGCTGACACGATTGCCGCTGCCGCCGCTGCTGACTTGATTGGCTGTCCACACTTTATTGGCTAGACAATACGAGAGGCTGAGGGTGTATTTAGTGTCTCTAACCACTGGTGCTGATTTATTCCCTGATGAAGTAGCATTTACAGCTACGAAACGCATAGGATTATTGATTTTAAGTGTATTATTGCCTATCCAGCCTATTATGCTAATTGTGCTCCTTTTCTGCATATTGATTCATTGGTTTACACTTTGCTTACCCACACCGGGACATTGCCGTTAGCCTAAGTGCCATTGAAAGGCTTCATTTGAGCCCTGTGTTATTGGGACTAATATTGCGCTTCACGCATGCGCAAAGGATTTTCCATCACGTGACCATCATCGAGCGGCGACGCTACGTTGAACCCTGGAACCGTGATACTTCCGTCCCTGAGAGGGAGTTTCCGTTGAGGTGATCTGGCCCAAGAGGAAGACGGAGTTCACAGCGCGCCCCCTGCACGGGTCGCGAAGCTGACGTCACGATTCCAATCACCAGAGGGCCTATTCCATCTGCCGCAGTTCGGTCGTGTGGTAACCTGCTGTGTAATTATACACTATATGCCTATGACCTATTTATCAAATGTACGCAGAATACTCACCTTTTATGCATTAAACTTATTTTGATATACTTCACCATTGCGGTTTTGCGCTGTTGTTTTTGTCTTTATTGTCTAGTATTGTCGGAGTGCTGAGCCACCTCGTTTGATACAGCTGCAACCGGTAAATGATACGTATTTTTATTATTTAACACAGTATTTGCTCTATTAGGGTCTATACAAGGGTGTTTTTTTATATTTACACTGGTAATTTATAGTATTAGAGGTTTATTTAGCTGTGCACTGTATTTTTTCACTAATACCCCAGAAGCCTGTCCTGATGTCCCCAACACCACCGGCGGACTACTCAGTGTCCTGTAAGCCAACAGATATCCAGCACATGACACTGTGTAGTGGCACCATCTCCCAAAAGGTGGGGGAAACAGCGCTACATATCTATTTAAAACAAATATAATATAAACCACATTACATATCACTTATGTATAAAGTACCAACCAACATAGCTTTCAATAACTGATGTGCAAATTAGTTTGCATTAGGCTACGTATGTCAGCTTGATCAGAACTTTACAGACAAAACAAGTCAGCAGAGCTATCAAGGGCCCCTCACTTCGGAGCATAAGGGGCCTCACACTGGCGTGAGAACCCTTCTCACCTCTAGAACAGGGACCCAGCGTCTGTCAGGCGTGGCGTTATGGTACACGGTGGACAAGTTATGATGAGATGGGGGTAGAGGTATGTCAGAAATGGGCAGTGTTATAATACAATGGGATGATTTATAGACTCAGGGTCTCCCATAAACTTGAGATTTGCTTCATGGTGCCCGAGGCCATGACACAGAGCCCTCATGGGTGAGAATCACACAAACTGCATGAGTCTTGGCAGGGCTGGGTAACCTCCACTAAACGCTACTAAATCTATTAAATACTTGGGCATCATTCTTTGGACCGTATTTTAGAAAGATTTATACAACTTGTATGCTCTAAAAACAAAAAGAGAGAGTTTCTAAATAAATCTCTTTTTTTAAATGAAGTAGTGGTACATTGGGTTTGTAAGAACAAATAGTGCTGCTCTGTCCCCCTTGTTACATACATGTTTGAACCACTTCATATACGGACATGTTTATGTTTATTAAAGTAATGCAGATGGACCTGGGAGAATGCAGGGGAATCCTAACCTCTAATATTAAGGTAATGCATGGGGGATCCTAACCTCTAATATTAAGGTAACGCAGGGAATCCTAACCTCTAATATTAAGGTAATGCAGGGGATCCTAACCTCTAATATTAAGGTAAAGCAGGGGAGATCCTAACCTCTAATATTAAGGTAAAATTCCTGGGGATCAGGGAGGTAATACAGGGGAATCGGGGACTCTCAGAGAATGCAGGTGGCGGCAAAACAGCCGCAGTGAATTGTCCTATTCCGCTTAGACATGTGAGTGTTATTCAGCTGGTGTGTGGACATGATGCTGCTGCTACACGTCTGCTGTGTGTGCACATTGGTCAGTGTTACACGGCTGCTGTGTGTGCACATTGGTCAGTGTTACACGGCTGCTGTGTGTGCACATTGGTCTGTGTTACAGACATAGTGTACATTGATGTGTTAACGGCTGCTTTGTGTGCACATTGGTCTGTGTTACACGGTTGCTCTGTGTGTGTACATTGGTCTGTGTTACACAGCTGCTGTGTGTGCGCATTGGTCTGTGTTACACAGCTGCAGTGTGCACATTGGTCTGTGTTACAACGCTGCGGGGTGTGTGCATTGTCTGTGTTTACAAGCTGCTGTGTGTGTGCATGGTCTGTGTTACACAGGCTGCTGTGCGGTGTCATTGGTCTGTGTTACACAGCTGCTGTGCGCATTGGTCTGTGTTACACAGCTGCAGTGTGCACATTGGTCTGTGTTACACAGCTGCTGTGTGTGTGCATTGGTCTGTGTTACACAGCTGCTGTGTGCACATTGGTCTGTGTTACACAGCTGCTGTGTGTGTGCATTGGTCTGTGTTACACACTTGTGTGATTGGTATGTGTAACGGCTGCAGTGTGCGCATTGGTCTGTGTTACACAGCTGCTGTGTGTGTGCATTTGTCTGTGTTACACAGCTGCTGTGTGTGCATTGGTCTGTGTTACACAGCTGCTGTGTGCGCATTGGTCTGTGTTACACAGCTGCAGTGTGCGCATTGGTCTGTGTTACACAGCTGCAGTGTGCGCATTGGTCTGTGTTACACAGCTGCTGTGTGCGTGCATTGGTCTGTGTTACACAGCTGCTGTGTGTGCACATTGGTCTATGTTACACTGCTGCTGTGTGTGCATTGGTCTGTGTTACACAGCTGCTGTGTGTGCATTGGTCTGTGTCACACAGCTGCTGTGTGTGCATTTGTCTGTGTCACACAGCTGCTGTGTGTGCATTGGTCTGTGTCACACAGCTGCTGTGTGTGCATTGGTCTGCTGTTGACAAGTGCTGTGTGTGATGCATTGGTCGTGTTCACAGCGCTGTGTGGTGCATTGGGTCTGTGTTACACGGCTGCTGTGTTGTGTAATTGGCTGTGTTAACAGTCGGTGTTGGTGCACAGGCTGTGTACACAGCTGTCTGGTGTGTGCATGGTCTGTGTTACACAGCTGCTTGTGTGTGGCATGTCTGTGTTACACAGCTGCGTGTTGTGCTGTAGGTCTGTGTTTACACAGCTGCTGTGTGTGCATGGTCTGTGTTACACAGCTGCGTGTGTGTGCATGGTCTGTGTTACACGGCTGCTGTGTGTGTACATTGGTCTGTGTTACAGCTCGTGTGTGCATAGGCGGTTACACAGTCTGTGTGTGTGCATTGGTCTGTGTTACACAGCTGCTGGTGTTGTGCATGGTCTGTGTTACACAGCTTGCTGTGTGTGTGCATAGGTCTGTGTTACACAGCTGCTGTGTGTGCTTGGTCTGTGTTAACAGCGGTGTTTGGCATTGGTCTGTGTTACACAGCTGCTGCAGTGTGTTGTGATTGTCTGTGTTAACAGCTGCTGTGTGGGTGCATTGGTCTGTGTTACACGGCTGCTTGGTGTGCATTGGTCTGTGTTACACAGCTGCTGTGTGTGTGCATAGGTCTGTGTTACACAGCTGCTGTGTGGTGCATAGGTCTGGTGTACACAGCTGCTGTGTGTGTGCTTTGGTCTGTGTTACACAGCTGCTGTGTGTGCGCATTGGTCTGTGTTACACAGCTGCAGTGTGCACATTGGTCTGTGTTACACAGCTGCTGTGTGTGTGCATTTGTCTGTGTTACACAGCTGCTGTGTGTGATTGGTCTGTGTTTGTGTTCGCTGCTGTTGTGTGTGCATTGGTCTGTGTTACACAGCTGCTGTGTGTGCATTGGTCTGTTACACAGCTGCATGTGTGTGCCATTGGTCTGTGTTAACACAGTGCTGTGTGTGTGTCATTGGTCTGTGTTACACAGCTGCTGTTGTGCACAGTTGTGTGCGGTCTGGTGTTACACAGCTGCTGTGTGTGCATTGGTCTGTGTTACACAGCTGCAGTGTGCGCATTGGTCTGTGTTACACAGCTGCTGTGTGTGTGCATTTGTCTGTGTTACACAGCTGCTGTGTGTGCATTGGTCTGTGTTACACAGCTGCTGTGTGTGCATTGGTCTGTGTTACACAGCTGCAGTGTGCGCATTGGTCTGTGTTACACAGCTGCAGTGTGCACATTGGTCTGTGTTACACAGCTGCTGTGTGCGTGCATTGGTCTGTGTTACACAGCTGCTGTGTGTTGGCATTGGTCTGTTTAAACAGCTGCTGTGTGTGCATTGGTCTGTGTCACACAGCTGCTGTGTGTGCATTGGTCTGTGTCACACAGCTGCTGTGTGTGCATTGGTCTGTGTTACACAGCTGTCTTGTGAATTGGTCATGTGTTACACAGTGCTGTGTGTGCATTGGTCGTGTTACACATCTGTTGTGTGTAGTTGTGTCACAGCTGTGTGTGTGCATAGTCTGTGTTACACGCGCTGTGTGTGCATTGGTCGTGTGTTACACGACTGCGTGTGTGTGTCATTGGTCTGTGTTACACAGCTGCTGTTGTGTGCATGGTCTGTGTTACCAGCTGCTGTGTGTGCATTGGTCTGTGTTACACAGCTGTCTGTGTGCATGGTCTGTGTTACACAGCTGCTGTGTGTGTCATTGGTCTGTGTACCAGCTGCTGTGTGTGATAGGTCTGTGTTACACAGGGTGCTGCTGTGTGTGGCATGGTCTGTGTTACACTGCTGCTGTGTGTGTACATTCTGTGTTTTGTGTACAGTTTATGCTGTTTCCTGTGTTGGCCTAGGTTGTGTTACACAGATGCTGCTGTGTGTGCATTGGTCGTGTTACACAAGCTGCTGTGTGTGTGCATTGGTCTGGTTACACAGCTGCTGTGTGTGTGCATTGGTCTGTGTTACACAGCTGCTGTGTGTGCATTTGGTCTGTGTTACACAGGCTGTGGTGGGCTTGTCTGTGTGACAAGCGTTGGTGCTAGGTTGTGTTACACGGTGCTGTGTGTGTGCATTGGTCTGTGTTACAAGCGGCTGTTGGTGTGACATTGGTCTGTGTTACACAGCGCTGTGGTGTGCATAGGTCTGTGTTAACAGCTGCTGCTGTGTGTGCATAGGTCTGTGTTACCACAGCTGCTGTGTGTGCATTGGTCCTGTGTTACACAGCTGAGTTGTTGTGGAATAGTCTGTGTTACCAGACTGCTGTGGTGTGCATGGTCTCGTGTACACGCTGCTGTGTGTGTCATGGTCTGGTTACCGGCTGCGTGTGTGCAAGGTCGTGTGTACACAGCTGCTGTGTGTGCGTGGTTCTGTGTTACACAGCTGCTGGTGTGCATTGGTCTGTGTTACACAGCTGCTGTGTGTGTGCATTGGTCTGTGTTACACAGCTGCGTGTCTCCCCTGTGTGGCATTGGTCTGTGTTACAACAGCTGCTTAGTGTGTGCATAGGTCGTGTGTTACACGCTGCTGTGGTGTGCATTGTCTGTGTGTTACACGGCTGCTGTGTTGTGTGTACATTGGTCTGGTGTTACACAGCTGCTGTTGTGTGTGGTCTGTGTTACACAGCTGCTGTGTGGATAGGTCTGTGTTACACAGCTGCGTGTGTGTGCATTGGTCTGTGTTACCACAGTGCTGCGTCTTGTGTGTGTGTGCACATTGGTCTGTGTTACACAGGCTGTGTGTGTCTGTGTAATAGTGTCTTGTGGTACAACAGCTGCTGGTGTGTGCATAGTTCTGTGTTACACAGTGCTGTGTGTGCAATGGGTCTGTGTTACACAGCTTGCTATGTGTGTGCATGTGTCTGTGTGTACACGCTGCTGTGGTGGCATTGGTCTGTGGTTACACAGCTTGGGGGTGTGCATAGGTCTGTGTTACACCAGCTGAGTGTGGCATGGGTCTGTGTACTACAGATGCTTTGTGTGTGCATGGTCGTTGTTACCATGCTGCGGTGGGCATTGTCTGTGGGTTAAAGCGCTGTGTGTGCTTTGTTGTGTTACACAGCTGCTTTTTGTGTGTGTGTGCACAGGTTGTGTGTTACACAGCTGCTGTGTGTGTTCACTAGGTCTGTGTTACACAGATGCATGTGTGCTGTGCATTGTGATGCTGTACACAGTGTGTGTGTGGCATTGTCTGTGTGACACAGTGCTGTGTGTGTGGATAGGTTTCTGTTACACAGTTGCGTGTGTGTGACATTGGTCTGTGTTACACAGTGCTGTGTGTGCATGGCTGTGTTACACAGGCTGTTGTGATTTGGTCTGTGTTACACAGTGCTGTGTGTGTGCATAGGTCTGTGTTACACAGTTGATCAGTGTGTGTGTGTGCACATTGGTCTTGTGTTACACAGTTGCTATTGTTGTGATAGGTCTGTGTTACACAGCTGCGTGTGTGTCATTGGTTCGTGTTTACACAGCTGCTGTTGTGTGCATTGGTCTGTGTTACAGTGCTGTGTGTTGCATAGGTCTGTGTTACACAGCTGCAAGTGTGCGCATGGTGTCGTGTACACAGCTGCTGTGTGTGCTTTGCGTCTGTGGTACACATGCTGCTGTGGTGTGCATAGTTGTGTTTACACAGCTGCTGTGTGTGTGCATAGGTCTGTGTTACACAGCTGCAGTGTGTGGCATTGGTGTCTGTTACACAGCTGCTGTGTGTGTTGCATTGGTCTGTGTACACGGCTGCTGTGTGTGTGAATTGGTCGGTGTCTTACAAGCTGCTGTGTGTGTGCATAGGTCTGTGTTACCAGCGGTGTTGTGTGTGCATAGGTCTGTGTGTTACACAGTTGCTGTGTGTGGGACATTGGTCTTGTTCACAGTTGCTATGGTGTGTGCATAGGTCTGTGTTACACAGTGCTGTGTGTGCATAGGTCTGTGTTTACACAGTTGCTTGTGTGTAGGTGTGTAACAGTTGGTCTTGTGTTACACAGTTGCTATGTGTGTGCATTAGTGTCTGTGTTACACAGCTGCTGTGTGTGCATTGGTGCCGTGTTTTCTTGTTGTACACAGCTGCTGTTTGTGATTAGGGTCTGTGATTGTACACAGTTGCTGTGTGTTGGATAGGTCTGTTGTTACACAGCTGCGTGGGGTGCATGGTCTGTGTTTACACAGCATGCAGTGTGTGCTTGGTCTGTGTACACAAGCTGCTGTGGTGGGCATAGGTCGGTGTTACACCCAGCTGCTGGGTGGGTGCAGTAGGTCTGTGTTACACAGCTGCTGTGTGTGTGCATAGGTCTGTGTTACACAGCTGCTGTGTGTGTGCATAGGTCTGTGTTACACAGCTGCAGTGTGTGTGCATTGGTCTGTGTTACACAGCTGCTGTGTGTGTGCATTGGTCTGTGTTACACGGCTGCTGTGTGTGCATTGGTCTGTGTTACACAGCTGCTGTGTGTGTGCATAGGTCTGTGTTACACAGCTGCTGTGTGTGTGCATAGGTCTGTGTTACACAGTTGCTGTGTGTGTGCACATTGGTCTGTGTTACACAGTTGCTATGTGTGTGCATAGGTCTGTGTTACACAGCTGCTGTGTGTGCATAGGTCTGTGTAACTGGTGCAGGGACATGCTGCTGCAGGCTCAGGTATGATGGTCCCTCCTGCAGATGTGCAGAGGTTCTCTCCTCGGTCCCGCCCCGCCCTCTCTCAGCTCCTCCTCCTCCTCCTCCCCCGGAGCAGTAAGGTCACACACACAGTGTCTGACTCCCGCACAGCTCTCCGCCCCTCTCCTTATCGGGGCGCTTATTATCTTCTATCTGCACATCGGGCGCCCCGTTTGCTTTTATTTTAAAAGTCAGCTTTCTTCGGACTTGCCCTGCACCAGCTCACCTCTGCCTGCTGCCCATTCCAGCCACCCCCAGGCGGGACTGACCAAGTAAGTACCTCATGGCCCTGGGAGAATGGCCCTTTCCCCCCTTTCCTTCCAGTTTACGTGTTGCTGGAAATCATTGCATGCTGCGCTCTGTCTTTCCTTTTCTACTTATGGCCCCTGTCCGGATGCGAAGTAACTGAGTTGCACAACTTTTCTTGGGAGGCAAGGGTTAACTGAATTGACTGCTGTCCTTCAGCACCTGGCATGAGTTTAACCTAATTGGTTAATGCCTTTGATAGATTCAATAAACCCCATAATAGTATGTAAGGTCCCCAAAAGGATCACAGGACACTTTCTCAGTGACACATAGCTTTGTATTTACCATCCTAGTGCAGTTGATTTCTGGTGGAAGCGAAGTAGTACAAACACTTTTTTTTATGTTCAGATATTGTAAAAAAGCAGTGTCTCAGCCTCTTCTTATAGTCACAATATGTCTGTTTATAAATTGATTGCTGACCATATTATGTGATGCACCATTGCATCCCAGGTGTTAGGACTTCACTTTAAATTGAACCAGGGTGTATGTGTAAAGCATGAGGATTTATACTAAATCCCCACGAATATGCTCTAGTAACTCATGGCTTTTATTTCGGTTATACCAATACATTTGTTTTGCATGCCTAGGAAAAAAGTTAACTCCCAATAGAATAAAGGTGGTAAACTATACCTTGCTACAAGACTTTTAATTGGAGAGATCTGTCAGGTGATACCATTTTATGAACAGAAACCAAATGAAAATGATTACATCGCCATGATCTGTTTGCCATTGCAAGTACTTGAGCAGCCCCTCTACACATCTGGCTTTATTTACCACTGTCCATAGCCCAGAATGACATGCATTTGGCATCATACAGTAGTCTGCTCACAGATTCAGAAGAGACACAAATGGTACATTAAAAAAAAAACCCCTTCTGCCTTGGTCTTTGCAGGCCCTTGAGTAAGAGGTTGGGTCGGTATTGTTATTATTTTTTTTAAAGTCTACAGCAGGTCTAGTTTTCTCTTTTTTTGCCAGGCTGGGCAGCCTCCCATAAGCACGCTACTGATAAAAGTCCTTCACTGTAATCATGCTAATTACATTTGTGGAGACTTATGGAAGGAAAGTGAAGTTAGCGGTTGACTCCACAGTGGTATCCGTGTTAAGAAATGCACTTGTGGCTGCATCTGACAACATATGGCAAGTTTATAGACACATTGGAGCTCCATCAGGTGTAATATTATATAGTGGTGTCCCAGTTCAATTGCGTGTTGCTTTGAGCGATGTTTGTGACAGGCAAAGGAATGTTGCTGTCCGTAATGGTATGCTAACTACAGTACAATTGTTTCTGCATGCACAAATTGGTCTCTCCTTCAACATTTTATGTATTACTAATACATGATCTAATGGTTATTGGTCCCTTGTATAGTTATTGGTCCCTTGTAAAGCATGCAGGGCAATGTCAAGTAAGTAATAGGAGGGCATCCAAAAAGAGCAGCTATGCAGTGCAGTGCACAACCTGTTCTTGTGATTGCTGTTTTGTTGGTTAGTGGGTCACTGCTGTGTCCCCTGTTAAATTACAAATGCCGCTAGCTACTAATAGATTTCACAACTATGTATCAAATGGCAGGTAATTAGGTGTTTCTCCCCCCTCCTTTTTATAGAAGTATAATTGGATGTGATGTTACGCTGGCTGCAGACATTTAGACTTTTTTTTCTCCCCTTTTAGGATTTATTTGATTTCTCTCAACTGCAAGAAACAACTAAAAATTATTCAGGGGAAAAAAAAGTCAAAACCCAGACGTGGCATTTACCCTGTAGTGAGTGTTAAATGAATATCGCATATGGTTGACTTGCTGTACTAACTGGGGGTGGGATGTATTTGTGCAATTTACTCAAGTTTTATAGAGAACAGATTGTCTGGTTGTATTTCTCTTCTGCTGATCTGAAATAAAGTAGAAATGTCATTAATGAAACTAAGTGTAAGATTGTGACTCAGGTTTCAATTTACAGTGAATCAATTAGTCTGTCTGTGGAGAAACTACTTCTGACTTTTTTTTATGGTTACACAAGTCACTTGCAGACTGAAAAAGCCTTGTTCTGAGACCTTTCCCTTTCCCCCACCTCACCTCCTTGGATGGGTGCCAGATGTAGGGGGCACATAACCTTAACTTCACTGTGCCTATTTAACCTACTGTATGCTGGATTATTTCAAGTAAGTAAATGTCTCTATAATGGCTCTAACTTTAAAATGGACCCAAGCACATTGCACTCTATTTACTGATCTACAGTGCTAGACATATTTTTACTTTATTTCCCTTTGACGTCTCAATTAAAAAAAAAAATTAAAAAAAAGTTATTCCGCACGATGCCATGAACTCATAACCCCTGATATTCTAATGCACTGTGTTTTTGTGTGTGTATATTGTGCTTGTAATGTAGATCGACTTTGGGTGTAACTTCTGCAATATTTGGTTAGGAAGTTTTAGTGATGAGGAAATAACTTTAGTTATTGCATGTTTGTGAACTCTCAACAGTCTATAGCAGCATCTACTTTTGTGGAGATCAAATAACAATCATTGAGAGACACCACTACAGATGCTGTTTCTACTTATATTCTCAACCCAGAGACTCCTGTGTTGTGGTGGATTACAGTTTGTTAATGTTGGCCATGGTTCTGGGCGCCACACAATAAATCCTTCATATTAGTTGTAGGGATTTGAACTAATTTAGCCTTTCTATGACAGAGCTCAAGTGGAAAAGCATACATACTCCTAAATCATTATACATGTAGCACTTTCCCCCACCCCCTGGGAGATATGGCGGCTACCGTGCATGTGCTGTGTTACCTATGGCTCACAGGAGGCCCGAGCCTCCGCTGCTGGGAGCTTGGGGTTTGTCTGATGCGTTTGGTGACAGCGCCTCCATGTGCACGGGATCCTACTATGTGGGATAACCCCGTGGCAGGACCCAATACAGTAACACACACACTGATAAGAATAACAGTTTACTGTGAGCATATATAATGAACAATACTACCACGTCCCCACCAACTAGGCCTCGCAGGGCCGTAACCCCACAGTGTCCTCCAACCAATGTCCACACCTGATGGATATGTCCCCACAATATTGAGGTGCTCCTGGGCACCTAACCTCCCCGTTGTCCACAGGAATTAGCCCACCCAAATGTGTGTGACAGCGCTGCCCACAAGGACTGATGGTGTTATAGTTGGTGCACGTAGTACCTGCCCAGGTGCTCCTACACCCGGGTATGGCCGTAAGATAGAAGAAAAGGACCCGCTGATCCAGCGACGATGGCAGCAAAGCCTCCACCTCTACGTGGGGTGGTATCCGGTTGGAGTGTCCCACCGTGAAGATGGTCTCTCATAGGTAGTTGATAGCCTGGTTCCAGACCACCGGAGGCCAGGATGCAGCGGTGTCCCTCACACTGGTACTACAGGGGCAGTGTCACTAACTACTGAGCCTGTCCCTGCAGCAACCACAAGCTGGGGTGAGTCAGGGCCTAGCTGGAGCCTAAGGGGGTCTGTGGCCTAGTGCAGGGGCCACTGACACCCTGCACACCCTACCCTTCTGATATCCCAGTTCCGACTGGTGTCACTGCAGCGCACGAAAAGTATCAATATCCCTCTGCAGGGGAAGCTGCAGCCCTATTGGCTGTTGCGCAACATGTGGTATACCACCATGGGCATTCTGGGGGCTGAAGTCCCTTGCGAATCTGACCTCCTATTGGGCGCTGCTACCAGGGACCTGCATGCGTGATCCCTTGTAATGGCCGCCGCACAGCTGCTTGTCCTGCGCATGTGCAACTTTGCGCAAGATGGCGGCGCCCTTTACCGAGAACCTCCGGTGATGTGCTCACCTCCCCAGCAGCCGCACGCCTAATCACCCTCTCCCCAGCCTACCCGGCGGTTCCTCCGCCAACTCCGGAGGCACCCGCATGCCCCCGCTGCAGAGGAGGTAAGCTGAAGCCTGGGGGGGAGGGTCCAAGGTGATGCCCGGTGGGGAGACCTTGCCACATACAGGACAAGCTGTATGTTTTTTCACTTAGCTTTCACTGCTTTAACAGTTGCAAAACAAATTTCAATAAAATACCAAAAATAGCACTTGCACTCCCCCTTTCTAGATGTGTGTATCTGGTTTGAGTGCTGGTCTAAGTTCATTTTTTTTTAATATAACTTTTTATGCCATAAACTTGAGTCTGCACCTACAATGAACAAGAGCAAATACCAGCTCTCACCATTATCGCTTATATTCGGGGGAATATTTCCCATAAGACTGATAAGGCTATAATCTAGAGCTGCAATGTTTGGGGGAGGCAATACAGGCGGCAAAAAGGTAACTGCCACTGCTTATATTCTATACAGGCATACCCCGCATTAACATATGCAATGGGACCGGAGCATGTATGTAAAGTGAAAATGTACTTAAACTGAAGCACTACCTTTTTCCCACTTATTGATGCATGTACTGTACTGCAATCATCATATACGTGCATAACTGATGTAAATAACGCATTTGTAACAGGCTCTATAGTCTCCCCGCTTGCGCACAGCTTCGGTACAGGTAGGGAGCCGGTATTGCTGTTCAGGACGTGCTGACAGGCGCATGCGTGAGCTGCCGTTTGCCTATTGAGAGATACTGTACTAGAGAACTCTTAGTACACTTAATTTCTTCTTACAAATATTTTGTTGATGGAATAACTAACTTGTGTTTTTATGGATTGTAAGTCACGGAAATGTATTATCTGTCAATTATACATTTTGTTATGAGTTGTGGAATCTTTCTTGGAACAATATGAGAGTTCCTCATTGAAATTGTAGTGTACAGAGCTTATGAAAACTCAGAAGTCAAAATGTAATGCATGATTGGGTGTTTGAAAAAAAAATGTGTATTGTGGCTAGGTACAGTACAAAAAGGGTTTACTGTATTAGATGGTGCATAACAACACTGTCTTGGGGCTGCATTTAGTCTGCAGTGTTACACGTGTATTCTGGGTTCAGAAGGTTGATTACAGCATAGCACCACTTGGTACATATAACCCACAGTGGCTGGAGACTGCAAGCACATTTTCTGTAATCATTGGCTGTGCTCACACGCCTCTTGATGTAGAATTATGGTAACAGGAAGCTATATGCACTTCTGTTTATACTTGACTGGCAGCGGTGACCTTAAAATACATAAAGCAAAGTCTGTTATGACTTTCAGGATATGGAAACAGTTTGCCCTGGGTAAGATGAGAGTGCTAAACGAGCAGGAGGATAAAAGATGATCAAAATAATTTATTATTATTTTTTAGTAGCCAGGCACACCAAAAAGAGATGCAAAAAAATATATACATATTTATTTCAAGAAAAAGCCTACATGTTGGTCTGATGTGTCCCTTCATCAGGGACAGATAGTGGACTAAATCAGGGGTGTGCAAACTATTCCCCTGTGCCCCCCTCCCTGCTCGCGCCCCCCTGGCTCGGCTTCTGCCACGTAGCATGACCCCGCGGTGTTATTTGATGCTGGGTTGCCATGGCAACGCGTCGCCTGCACACACAGGTTAGTGAAGTTCCAGAGGCCTCGTGCGATACCCTGGCATTTCATTTAAATGCTTTCGGGGAAGCGCGGGGCCTAACCACCTCGTCGCCCCTCCCTCCACCCCCTAGAAAATCTTGCGCCTATCAGTTTGCGCACTCCTGGACTAAATAATAAAATGTATTATACCAGTGCAACATGTTTTAATTGTGATGTTCTAATGTTTGGGGAGGGGGGAGGGGCGGGGCAGCTTTGGGAATGCAAACTTTATATTGCATACAGTAGGGCCCCGCTTCTTGGTGCTCCGCTTTTCGGCGATCCGCCGATACGGCGGCACCGAGAAGGGGGCCGCCATGTTGAATCCTAAGTCGCGCATGTGCAGAACGGGCGGGTGCACCTGGCGTACATGCGCAGACCTCAGTTTGCGCGCGCAGACAATAGGTCGCGCATGCGCAGAACGACGGAAAATGCTGGTTTGCGTATGCGCAGAACTGAAAATTGCCAGATCCGCTTTCCGGCGATTTTCACTATAGGACGGGCCCCTGGAACGGAACCCGCAGTATACCCGGGGCCCTCCTGTACATACTACTTATATTTTGGTGAACTTTCCCTGCTGTATAGAAGCTTCTCTCTGGAGTCACATGTATTGTATTCTCTTTCAGCAGTTAGGATTTAGCTTATGATGGGAAAGTCTGTCTGCATTTAGCATAACTGTTCAGATCAAAGCCGAAATCAGTACAGATTTTACGCTTTGAAGGTTTTTTTTTACTGACTTCTCCTCGCGATTAGGTGGACCGTTGTTTCTGATTGTAATATGTTGCGTAAACAGTAAAAGTAACACAATTGTATGTTTGTGTTTTGACATAGAAGTAATTTGAACTGACCAACTAATGCCTCCTATTTGAATGTGACTGCTGACTGGTGCTATTCAAGTTTGTGCTGCCAGCGTGATTGAGAAAAGCCGGCATAGAAGCTGGAATCCTACTGCGCAATCAGGGGCTGCCCTAGGCAAATCATGCAACCAGCGCCCAAACCCTGAGGGCAGATCTAGACTGCGATTTTTGGTAAACTGGGAAAAACTTTGCCTCTATTTTCCGTTTTAATGTTTTTTTTTAACCGTATTAATTTAAATAGAGGCATAATTATTCGGTTTGTCCGTCCGTCCAATCAGTGTTTCTGAGATCAGATAAAATAGCCACAACATTTTCAGAATAGATTTGTATAGATATTTCAGTCTGCTTAAAAAATAAAAATGTATTTTCAAAATTCGAGATATAGTTGGTATGAACCCGCTATTTCTCTAACATGAAGCACACTGTTGGTGCACACCGGGGCGATTAAAACATAACATTTAATACCTCCACAGTTAATATAAGTCTACACATGCAAACAAAAATATCATATTTTGTGTGTTCTTGAAAAAGCTTGAAGCTCACGACATAAATCTGTAGCATCAATGTCTTTTGACTTTTCATGAGACGATGCCGATTCCAGGTTCATACAAAATTCTTTGTGTTTTGCTGTCTACTTTTGCAAGCTGTGGATATCATATAGAAAGACAAATAGTGACTAGCTGCTGCATCTGCTGAAATCTTTTGTCAAGCGAGAGCAGTATCACGGACTGCGACGTAGAAATTTACTTTGAACCTTTTTGTTTCGGGTTCTGAATGGGTGTGTCTCGTCCTTCATACGAAAACTGCTGTTTCTTTTGCCGAATGTGACCTGGCTCTGGTTCAAATTATGTTGGATTCTCTCGAGCTTGCTGAGCGGAGAGACTGTCTATCAGTGTTCTTTTGAACCCTTCATCACATCACTGAATTCCTTCAGAATATGTTTAGTTTGCTGCAGTTTTTGAATAGCAGAATGTACAGTAGAGGCAACGTTTATTCTAACATTTGCCGTAAACTAGCTGGGTTACATTCTGGGTATGTGCTGGGTATGTGCTGGGTATGTGCTGGGCTAGTTTGAGGCACGTTTAAGGTATTTCTGCATTGACTAACGACCCATAGGATTAACACAGCAGGGATCCCTGGCATTCCAATTCAGTTTGAATGGGACTGCCAGGGACCCCCGCTGTTAATCTGATAGGCCATTAATCAATGCAGAAATGCTGGGGCTAGTTTAAGGAAAGTTTAAGGCTTGTATTCAGAATGTACATGGGTGTTTCCTGGGTGTTTTGGGGAATTGCCACTGGTTTTTGTTACAATAAGAGTTGCCTCTACTGTATGTTGAAGTTTTTTTTCCTGACACTGCTTACTAGTAGGTGTTAATCTCGAAAAGGATATTATACCACAAAAGAGTGAAGTCACAAATGTGAACTTGGAAAGGCCATTTGCAAGAACTTCTGCATCTGACCGTGCCGTGTTGCCAGGTGATCCAGTAAAGGTAAAAAAGAGAAAAACACAAAAGCGCACCAAGATTGAGATATAATGTGTATTACAGACAGATAAAATTAGTAGTATACACTTACATGAATAAAAACTTTAATGGTCCTGATCACGATCGTAACTTCTATGGTGAGGCAACAGATGGGATGAAAAGGGGGTGATTTCAGTCTCTAGAAACAAGCCCCGCGCGCTGGGGCTGTGTCTTGGGCTATGCTGCGTGTTCAGCTCCACACGGTTGTCAGCGTGATGGCCTGCGTGACGCGCATGCGCGGCGAATGAAGCCCCCTATAGTAGTCCTTGAGATGCCTGTCCGTTTTCCGTTCAAATCGTGATTATCAATAAAAACACTTGTGTGAAGACTGGCTGTATGTGATAAACAGACCAGCGACACCCTTCGCGACGCGTTTCGAATACAAAAGTATTCTTCCTCAGGCGATATCAGGGGCACCTGTTTGGGGTCCTTTATATACCAGTCCACATTCATAATTGGTTAATACCAATGAATAGGCATCCAATCAGATCTTATTTAGAAAAAAGGGGGATGGATTAGATTCACCAAACCTGCCCTTAGTGTTTAATGAAATAAACAGATAAATGCTGCTGATTTGTTGTGGTGGCACTTAGAGTAATAAATAAATAATAAAAACAAAAGTGCCACTCACTGGTAGAGATATATAAAGTAAAACATACAGCTAGCCCCTTTTTTTCAAGTGTAACATTTAGAATATATTTGTTGATTATATAAAAAATACAGATAAAACATTGTGCTCTCACATACAAATACAACATTTAAACATAAAACATATGATATTGAAGAGTGGATGGGGGGAAGGGATATGAAAATAAAGAAAGGAAAAAATGGAAAGGGGGGAAAAAAAGGGGGGGGGCATGTTGATTAAAAATAGTTAAAATTGAATACATCTCAATTTTGAGGCTTTCTAAATTAATAGTAAATGATACCAACAGACTATAAAGCAAACATTACCAGTTATTTAATTACCGCAAGAAGGGAGTCAATTCCACATAGTCATTTAATCCCCCAGGATGTTTGGTTTGGAGTTTGTAGATCCAAAATTGTTCCCTCCTTGCGATATGTAGGTCCTTATCACCAGCTCTGATAGTAGTAGTGATGTGTTCTATACCCATATATTTAACCCCTGTTGTACTACACTGATGAACATCTTTAAAATGACACAACAAATGGGTTAATGGTTTACCAGAGGCCAGTATCTTAGGAATGTTGACAATATTTCTTAAATGTTCCATCACACGTACCTTAAGATGGCGTTTAGTGCGACCTACATATTGTAGTCCACATCCACATTGTAAGATGTATATAACATATGTGGACAGACAGTCAATATAATTTGTAATATCATATTTGTGATCCGTCATTTTGGACTTAAAATAATCTTGTGTCAACATTCTTGGGCAAATTTTACATCTGTTACATCTATGGTTACCCTTTAGCCCCAACAGATCTCTGAGGTCCCTCATCTTATTAGGGACACTGCCTTTTAAAAGGCTCGGGGCCAATATTGTTTTGAGATTATTGCTTTTTGTGAAAACAATAGGTGGTCTTTTTGGTAAAAACTTTGTTAAAATAGGATCCAGATGTAAAATGTACCAGTACTTATTAAGAATATGTTTTATCTTATTATGTGACCTATTGAATTTGGTAATAAAATACGGTATCTTATTTTCTTTATTTGTTTTGTATTTTTTCTTGTCAGTGTTTTTCATTATTTTTGGCTTTACAGTTTGTGGTACAATATTGGATGTAATGTTGTCACTGACAATAGTATCATCCACTAGTTGGGTAGGTGTGTCCAGACTCTCAGTACCATTAACGTATAGATCATGGACCAACTTATTACTCTTAGGCCAAATCAATTTCTCCCTATTAATGTGCAGTGCCTTGTTAAATGCTTTATTAACCGTGGTCCTATCATATCCCTTTTGTAAGAATCGTTCCTGAAGTATTTGTGATTGAGACTTAAATGTCTCTAAATCAGTACAATTTCGCCTGATACGCAAGAACTGGCTATAGGGGATGTTATTGATACATCTTTTTTCATGGCCACTTGTAGGATGCAGAAAAGAATTTACATTTGTACTTTTAAAATGGGTTTTGGTAAATAACTTGTTGTCGGAAACATATATTTCCAAATCCAAATAAGTAATGGTGGTTGGATTCAGCTCACTAGTAAAGGTTAGATTGAATTGATTCTTATTCAACCCAACCACAAAGTCATCGAATGAGGTGCTGTCACCATCCCAGATGGCAATCACATCATCGATGTATCTCCACCACATGATCAACTGCGGCGGAGATACATCGGCACCCCATATATGTAACGATTCCCACCATCCCATGTATAAATTTGCAAAAGATGGTGCAAAACCTGTCCCCATAGCAGTGCCACACAGTTGTAAATAAAACTCGTGCTCAAAAAGAAAATAATTGTGTGTCAAAATAAATTCTATTTTTTCGATCCAGTAAAGGTAGTATCATCAGAAATTTCAATTAGAGCATCATCAATGTTTACAAATTCATAGCTTCAATCATCAATGTGACTCTCCCATCTTGTCTGACTAAGTGGTTTCACAGTTAGCGAATTCACACGGTGAGTCAGAATCTCCCAACGGCATATTGAGCCTGAGAAAAAAAACATACAGATGTTGCACCAGGTCAAATAAACTTCTTGCCTCCAAACAGCATCTAGCAGCATCATTGACAACCAAATTCAGAGAATGCCCACAGCAAGGAACGAAAAAGGCCCTTGGATTGATTTCCATGATTCTCCTTTGCACACCATTCTTTGTCCATCATATTACTCCCATTATCATAGCCTTGGCCAATTAAGTTATCCATAGATTATGACATTGCTTCAAGCTCTTGAAGAATAGTTTGTCAAATGCTCCAATCATCTCCTTCACTGGTACGAAACCTAATTTTTTTTCCTTTTATGAGTACTTCAACATTATCTTCATCTATAGACTTTTACATGTCCTCAAAACGAATGATCATCGTCATTTCTTCAACATGACTCACATCTGTAGTACAAATTAGCAGTATGAGCAGCTTCGCAAATTTTCTTTTTAATGGCATTTGTTAGGAAAAAATATGCAGAATTAACCGATTTTCAAATTTTAAGTAATCTGTGTTTCATGATCAGTTATTTTACGTAGATGCTCCTTCATGACTGGATCAAACAAAACTAGGTCTCCAACAAATTTTTTAAAAGTTTCCATTACTTGAAGTGTATAATTTTTAATTTGTGCCATGGAATGCCACATTTTGCCCACGAGAACTCTCATTAAAGTAGTCGGACGCACAAATGCTTGCCGCCAATATTCCTTTTTTTTTTTTTTTTTCCTTGATATCACATGTAAATTTTCTTCATCGATTTTTTTTTTTAGTTTTTCCTTTTTTTTTTTTTCAATTGTAATTCAAGTTTTTTCCAATTATTAAAACCATTTAAATTGTTCTGTTCAACTTTCATGTGAATAGAGAAAATTGAATCTGTTTTTACAGTCCTTCGAACCATTTCCAGTAAGTGATGCACAATTTGCTTTATTTCTAAACAACAAAAGCAAAACGCATAGTCCTTTTAACACTGAATATTGTAACCAGTTTTGAGTAATTTCTTCCCCATTTCAGTTTCCTCTTGTAATGCTGAGCAGAGAATTTCCTTTTATTTCCATACTCGGGGAAGGGTCCCCATAGTGTAACTTGTTTGTAGCCTCCTCGTCCTTTCTTCCTTCTACTTCATTTACTTCGATTTCTGCATTTGTCTCGGAAAGTGAATCCATTGTCTCCAATTCCATATCAGTCTGTTGTGCGCTGCCTTCACCCAGAAGTACGTTTCCTTTATCTTGAGTTTCCAAACCTCTTTCTTTGGGGATGTGCGGTGCCCTCCTCTCGAAGTAATATTCCTTCATCTTGTTGTTCCAAACGGCTTGCATGCTGATGTGAGCAACCTGCTCTCCAAGTCACATTCTTTAATCTGGGTGCTGTGAACTGCTTCCCTCTTTATTTGTATTAAAGAAAATATATTTCGTGGAGGATCCGTGCTGTTTTGCTTGGTACTTCTTCTTCGCAGCTCCCGAGGGCTTTCTTTTTCCTCCTCCTGCCATGGGGCAATCTTCTTCTGTAAATAAACAGAAAAAAACTAATCACTACATCCGTTTCAGCCAAGATATACAGTGAAGCAAGTATTTTTTGTGATGCCTGAGTGAGATGTTGATATGATCCAATGTGATTCTAGTTACTGGGCATTCTAGCATTAAGCAATGCTGAAACACCACATGTGTGGCGATTTGCAGCCACATTGCAGATTTGCAGCCATCCCAACACGTCTTTTTTCACTGCTTAAAAGTTCAATGATTTGTAACATACACTCTCCTTTTAAAAACGTTGGTAACAGCATTTTATATGGAAATAAAATGACCCTTTTCGACATTATAACCGGACACCAGGTTGTTTGGAAAGTAATCCCCTTCCTCATGGTGTGTGACATCATCACTTTCGTAGTCTATTAAGCGCTAACGCTGTTACTTTTCTTTTATGGACGTTTTATTTGTTCAATGTGAACCATTTATAATAAAGAAGAGTTAATAATTATACAGCCTGATAATAACACTAGGGTTTAATAACGCTTAACTGTACTCACCTTTTGGATTTATACTAAATGTTAAGATTTGTCATTATTGTATAGCCTGTGTTGAAATAATCATCTTGCTTATAGTCCAGTGTTTAAAACACACATTTTGACCACAGAACATGACATGGTTCGAACTACAGGTGATCTGCCACTGGATTATATTTGAATGAATATTACAACAGGTTTAAAACTGTCCTGCGTACATTCCTGTGAACATCCATGATATTCGGTGTATTCGAAACATAATATACATGTTTTATATGTGAAATCCCTTTTATTACCTTAATTTTTTACAACTTACGTGACAAATGTTTAGGAGAATAATTTGAGGCCGACTAAGCCGCAATTTACGGTATTTATTTTTGCAGTAAATAAAAGAATACATTCTTAGAAATGTTGACAAATGAATTATAATTCATATTCCCTCTGTATGGGCACGGGAATTGAAATAAGGACCTCTCGTTTATTTTATTTGTGTGTGTGTGTATGTATATATGTGTATATATATATGTATGTGTATATATATATATATATATATATATGTGTGTGTTTGTGTATGTGTATATATATATATATATATATATATATATATATATATATATATAACAAACGGCTTACTCCGGGGCTCCGCCGTCTGTCCGGGACTGTTAGAACACGGTCTTTTAGGGTAGGTTAAATGACAAGGCGTAACGTGCTGTTCCTTTAAACAGGCTATTGCCTGGTTTATTCATTCCCAGGCACTGAAACTGCCACAGAATTCAAATTAACACATAAGCAAACAAAACCCCTGCTCGTCTGAGCACTAACTTAACTAAGTTTTTCCCTGACTCAGGGTTGGACTGGCTTATCCAGTTCCAACAACAAAAATAAGGAACTTTGCAGTTTTTAGACAAAAAGGAACAGAATGATTTAACCTGTTTGATGAGAGGCTTTTCCCCTCTCTGCTTCCAGCAGCCTTCCTGCCTCCAGGCTCTTGGGGAGAGGGGAGAGGAACCAGGAAATCAGCCTTAAATACCTGATCTCCAACCAGCAGGACAGGTGACAGAAATCAGGCAGCAGACAAACTCTGGTCTGGATCCCTCACCCCCCAGTTCCAGCACTTAAAAACTGTGGGATGGAGTGCATGCATTCTGAGGCTGCACTTTCCAGCCTAAACAGGATAGAAACTGTTCAGTATCCTGGGAGCCCTATATGGAATTTATTACCATCCCCTGGTTTCTGTCACAATATATATATACGTAACGGATTTTCTGGCTTGGCCTGACGCACCCAATCTCACATTGGCCCCTGTGGTCTAACCAGTCCCCATTACATGGTAGTGTCTGGTGGTGCACCTGTTGGCAACAGGACTCCTGAGTCTCCCGCATGATGGTGTTTGGGGATTGTCAACCCAGACATGCAGCTGAGGTAGTGTGTGCGAGTCCTACCTATATCCAGTGCAGCGCCTCCACCTCATCAGGATCCCTGCGTCCGCATGGGGATGGTTCTGATGAGGAACTCCTCTTTGGTGGTGCCTTCCGCTGCAGAGTAACTTCACACTCACACAGTGGGGTTGTCTTTGAACAGGGCATCTTTATTGTTGCTTGGTGGTATGGGCCAGCTGCCCCTCACAGCTAGCAGTCTAGCCGCTCATCTCTTTGCTGTTCTCCATTAGGAAGGTTCCTGCTCCTCTAATAGAGTTGCTCCCCACCTCTCCCCTCAGGGAGATTCACCAGCTTGTCTCTCTGCTTTGAGCTGCACAGACTCACAGCTATTGCATCAGACACTGCAACACTGTTGCAGACCTCCACGTGCCTCTTACTGAACAGAGGCAGCACACCAACAGGACTGAACTCCTAACTTTAGGCAGTGCTGTGTCTTATATCACCTCCAGAAACAGACACCCTCTGTGTCACTTCCTTTGGGACATATGACACCTCACCAGGGTTTGAGGGCAAACCTTCATGATTGTTACTAGCAACCCTGCATACTTACCAGGATTACTGCCAGCATGAAAGAGATATGTACACCAATTTTACACATGGCTACATTATATTATATATATATATATATATATATATATATATATATATATGTATATGTATTGTGTATTTGACACCCCACTTAACTTTGGCACACCCTAGCCGACCGCTTAGATGGATGGATGCTTCTGCTTCCAATCAATGACTAGGAAATTAGTCTAACATCGCATACTCTAGGCCCCAATTACCTTAAATGTAGAATGATTACAAAAAAATGTATAATATTTTGAAAACGTGTTTCAAAATATGGGGTTGCTGGTCCAATAGTTGAAATCCAAGAGACCTCAGTACAAGAAAAACATCAATTGTGAGGGGAAAAAATATACGTAACAAATTAATAAATCCAGGTCAAAATTAGAATGAATAATCGTTTTATATATGGTGTGGAATAAAAAAAAAAAAATCATAATTATTGTTTCTTTTAATGCAATTTTTTTTATTTATGTCCAAAAAGTCTGCTTAAATGAAATGGTTTCCAAGCAGTGACTTTTATAGCCGAAATAGGGCTATTGTGAAGGTAAACTTCTATTAGTTGGGAAAGTAAAGTACTGTAAGCATGAGTTGCATATATAAAGATGTTTAAACTCATGCTGTCTAACCAATACATTGGTGTCTTCTTCCTCGCAGGATCACGTGGCAATAATCGGTAATAGGACAAGTGACACTTGGGGGTAGAGACGTAAATTCAATATAATCCAAAGAGGCCGTTCAAACTTTTTAGGGGGGTCAGAAGGTCCCCAATTCACTGGTCAATTCGGAGTGTATAGAATTGATATCCTTGTGTTCTCTTTCCCTTTATCCGTACACCTCCAAGGTAAACCTTTTGTGTTCCTAGGTTATACTGTACACCTTGTTTTCCAATGCAAGGTAAGAGTTACTAACAAGCTCTCGCTGACAAATGGTTAGTATGTTGTTGCTTTTTCATCTGTGCAAAGTTAGACTTTAACTACTAAATTTACAGAACTCGAAAAACTAATAAATATATTGACAAATTAAAATGGGTAAAGAAGTCATTACACCTTTGAACATTTAATCAACAAAATGTACAACAGAGAGATTTTGACCAGGGCCGCCAAGAGGGGGGTTCAAGGTCTTTGCACGGCGGCCGGTCCTCTCGTTGCCGCCGGACCTTGCTCTCGCCCAGCTGTGGGCCTCTCTCACTGACACTGTCCCACGCGGAGCTTCTGATTCTGGCGAGCGCCGGGTCTCTGACGTTAGCGCGCACTGGAAGCTAGCTGGGCCCGGTTTCCGGTGTGCACAGGCATGAGCGAGAGACCCTGTGCGTGCTGACATCAGAGACAGTGAGGGAGGCCCACAGCTGGGGTAGAGCAAGGCCCAGCGGCAACGAGAGGACCGGCAGCTGGGCAAAGAAGTTGGGCAAGAGCCAGGGCTGCAGAGGCTAGAGACCATCCCCAAGGTAGGCAAGTCTGCATTATTTGGTTGGGAGTTTTTTTTTTTATGAATTGGGGGTGGGGGTTGTATGTATTTGGGGGGGGGGAGGGATTGTGGTGTGTGTGTGTGGGGGGGGGGGAACAGGGGGACTTAACGGAGTGGGATAATGATGGGGGGGGGGAGAGAGGGAGTGAATGAGGAAGAGAGGGAGTTAGGCTGCGCTTATAGTGCTGGTGACGCAACGGCGCCCGAAAACAAATGCATTGTCGCCTCCGCGTGTGCTTATAGTAAGCGCAATGGCGACACGCGATTTTTTTAAGCTGGCAATATTTGATTTTTTTTGGTTGTCGCCTCATGTGACAGCCCCTGAACCAATCAATGGCCTGGTCGTCCGAGATGCCGCCGCAAAGCGAAATACAACTTTCGCTAGCGGTGACGGGTGACGTCGCCGCTGCAGACACTATACACGCAGCCTTAGACAGAGAAATACATGGGAAGAGGGGGGGGGGAAGTAGAGGAGGGGGCTCACGAATTGTGAAATGGGGGTCTCAAGATTGCCGATATGGTGGGCCCGGTCGTAACTCTACTCCTGGACCTTCAGGAAATCTGTCTGCGACCCTGATTTTTACATTGGTGTATATAGATCATTTGTTGTGTGTATTCAAATAGTTAATTTCTTTAATAATATATATTATTTTACCACAGCCAAAATTTGTATTTTATACACAGCTGTTACAAATTATACAATTATTAACTATAGTATTTAGTTATTGAGAGGACTTCAAAGGCAGAGCAATCTCCCTAGCCCAGTGAAATGTTGAGTAACTAGTTCAATAGAGGACTTCTCACGTGACTTGTGCAGTGTTTTTTAGAAGTCTGTGCTTTGCTTGTAGCAGTATAGGTATTTTCTTTCTAAATTGCACAATGTCCAATTGACTGGCGCACACTTTCAAACAGTTGAAACAGAACTTTTCTTTGGCTTGCTCTGCAGTATTACTCAGACGTCAACCCTGTGACCTCTACATGAAGCATAAACTGAGCTTTGTGCTTTTTCTGCCGGGTTAATTGTGTAGTACTGTACTCTACAGTGATTTCAGCTATGTTGAAGCTGGCACATACTGTAATGTTGGGTTAACTTGCTGCAGCTTTCTTTGTACGGTTTGGTGTGAGAACAGACTAGCCCTTCACAAATACCTGTAGTGGTGGTCAATCTGTGGCTCTTTCAGACTGTGGAAGAAACACTTTCTACTGTGTCATCTTTGTAAAAGGCAATATGCTGCTAGAGAGTAGGTGAGTGCCACACCTCTTGGCTTCATATGAAAGTGCCTGTCGCAATACAAAGGAGTAACATTTACTGAATGTTCTGTGGCATTTGTGAAGCTGCTAGCAGTTGCATTTTCAAACATAAGTTTGTGTAGGCGAATTTAATGATCTTGCCTTTTAGAACAAGGAAAATGTAGACATACAAATCCATGCAAAGTGACATTTTTGGTTTTCTATTTAAAGGGAATCTTGCTAAAGCTTCATTAGCCGTATTTCCAAGCTTGTACAGCTGGGAAATGTGTATATATAAATACAGCTTGTATGTTAATAAGGTATTTCTGAACAAGTCCTCTTGAGCTCGGTTGCTGGTTCTGCATTATGAAATTAGGAACAGTGTGATGTCACTTCGTAATCGCATGGACAGGTTTATGTAGACGTCCAAACCAACTGCACAGTGATTACATGTACAGACATACCGCGCATTAACGTGCAGTAAAAAAACGTATTAAGTACAAGAACACTGGTATTGCATAAAATGGAAAAACTAAAAATAAGGGAATCTCAGAAACTACCAGAAATAAAATACAGGCATACCCCACATTAAAGTATGCATTGGGTCCAGAGCATGTATGTAAAGCAAAAATGTACTTAAAGTGAAGCACTCCCTTTTTCCCACTTATCGATGCTTGTACTGTACTGCAATCGTCATATACGTGCATAACTGATGTAAATAAGGCATTTGTAACAGGCTCTATAGTCTCCCCGCTTGCGCACAGCTTCGGTACAGGTAGGGAGCTGGTATTGCTGTTCAGGACGTGCTGACAGGCGCATGCGTGAGCTGCCGTTTGCCTATTGAGCGATATGTACTTACTCGCGAGTGTACTTAAAGTGAGTGTCCTTAAAGCGGGGTATGCCTGTTCAGTGTTTGACCTGATAACTTCTTTGGGTCACAACATTGACCTTTTTGATAATTATCGCATTGTAATAAAACATTACACAATCTTATTACATGAGATAAATGGATCCTTTTTCATGTGCGTAGTTTATTAAGAAATTGTAGCTGCATGATGTATAGGTATGTACTGGATAATGCTTCCTTATTATTTCTACTTTGTTTGGTCTGGGACAGGGTATTTCATTTGATCTTGCTTCCCGATACCGGGTCACAGAATGCATTGAAATGCTGTTTGTCCCCCCCAAGTTTTGTGCTGTACCAATATGATTCACACTGCCAAATGCAATTCTTTTTTTTTTTTTTTGCTCGCCTGGAGAAAAAAAACCCTGTAATATCCTGTTGCATAATTTAGATACATAAACACTCCTGTCCTTTTTATTAAAATTACAATAAGGGGAAGTGTGTGTTATTGCCAAGAGAACAAAGGGGATTAAACTAGGTGCATAGACGTTATATGAGTGGTTGGAATGGGGGCGCTGGACCTGCTCCCTGCGGTAAACCCTTTAATCTAGATTTATTAAAATGAGGCAGTCTGCTGAGCATGGCAATTGATTTGCTTATAGAGTGGTCTCACATGATGGCATTTTGTTTCATGCTGAATTGCTGCACTGTTCTAGACAGGCTGCAGCTGTACTCAGTACTAGACTATACATGGAAAGGCCAATATATCATTTAAACATGGAAGAAAGGTTTACTTTAAATGTCTAATAAATGTGGTGGTGCTGAACCTCTCAGCGGGAAAAATGTGTACTCCTAGCCGTTTATTTACAGTAGATTCAGCTTGGTTCTTACAGCAATTTCAACAGCATACTCTATGTGCTTACTTATGCAGGCCCATTAGTGAAGTGTCATATTTTACACCTTCCTCCTGTTTTAAGTTGAACTGGAAAGACTGGATTTTTACGTTTCCTTTGGGCATCTACAACTACACTGCAAAAGAGAGTGGTTGGGTAACAATACTTTCAGTTTCAAGATATGAGGGCAATATGTAGGTATTTGTTTGTATAATCTGTATAAGGAGAGAGGGGAAACACTGATTTTAAGAGAGGAGTGGGCATATCTGATTTTAAGATGGCAAATAGCAAGATTTCCTGTGCATTTCCATGGCAGTGGGCACCAATGAGTTAAGTCCCACCTACTGTAGCTAGGATACATTTAAAGACTTACACCTGTAGGAGACCCTAGTCTTTTTGTGTGTCCCATCAAGCTGAGGTTATGAGTTTAGTACTGTAGTTTGTTTTTTTTTGTTAATAGTTTGGGCCTTACCTGACTGTTTGCAGTCCAGCCAAGGGGAGTCTTGCCTCGCTTTCTCCCCTCGCTCTCTCCCCTTGAAGTTTCTGTGATCCGCAACCCCCTGGGGTTTGCCCGTTTGGGCTCCAGTGTGAGCCAAGCTGCAAAGTTGTTACGACGGCAGCTATGCTGAACATGACAATGAAGGAGGTAAAGTGACCACCTAACAGTTCGGGCACTGCTCACCTTGTGATACTATGAATTTTTACGCTCGCACCATGCTTGCTTACCCCTCTATGCATCAGCAATACAAGCAGAGAGGCGTGTGCACGGACGGGTTTGTGCATGCGCACACATTAATTTTGTGTGGCGCACACATGATGTCAGAGGTGCAGGAAAACTTTAAAGGGAGCCGGCTCAGCTGTTAGAGTTTCTCTGCCTGCAAAGAAGCACAGAACTCTTCATGCAGCCCATGCGAGATACCTGCAAGAGGATGTTTTAATGAATATAATTAAATAGGATGAAAATGGTAAAAAATAAAATAAACGAAAAGACAACCGTGGGAGGGATGGGTGAGAAAGGTGGGGGAGGGGGAGTACCAGGCGGAGGGAGGAGGGTGGATTCCCTCATCCTCTCCGTCCCCAGCTCAGCATCAATCGAATGGTTCTCTTCTGTTTATTTTAGTGTTCGATCCATGGTTCCCATTCCAGTCCGTTAACGTTTGGGAAATGGTGATCATGACATGGTCTCGTTTGAAATAAATGATCAAAAAACATATATGGGTTCAACAAAGACTTTGAATGGGAAAAAAAAAGGCAGATTTGAATAAACTGAGGAATAAGCTACAAAGAATAAGTTTGCAGGGAAAATGTGGGATAAATGGGCAGTCTTTAAAACATTGTTAGAAAAGCACACGTATCAGTGTATACCCTTGGGTAATAAATATAAAAGAAACAAGTCTAAACCAATATGGCTAAATAAACAGGTAGGGGAGGAAATGGAAAGGAAGAGGCAGGCGGTTAGATTCTTAGTCAGGAGGGAAGGAGGCAGCATATCTGAATCATAAGGATGTAAGAAAAGTTGCAAAAGGACAATCAAGCTCGCAAAAATTCAAAATGAATAAAGGATTGCAACAGAAAGTAAGATCAACTCTAAAAAGCTTTTTTTTAAGTACCTCCAATAATGTAGCCATGGCTGGTTTCTGGCTACCATTCTGGCATGCAAGCCCTGGTAAGAGCAGGCAGTGCCAGTACCAATCATGGGTTTTCCCCACACAGGCAGTCCCTTGAGTGACAGGGGAGGAGGTGGGACTAGGCCTGTGTCCTGCCCAATCCTGGGTTCAGACCTAGTTCATTTCCCCAACTGTACTTAAGGGAGGTGCAACCCCAAATGCAGTAGTGTCTCTACCATTGAGAGAGACAAGGTATCACGCAGGCTGCTGTGCACTGGCAGGCCCTGGTCCTCTGCCCTAAGGGGGAGAGTGAGTGATTACCTTTTCCCCTGGTCCTGCTAGGTGGCTGGGGAAGAGCAGGGACTGCTGCAGGGGCCCTTGACCTGTAGTGAAGGTGCAGGGACCATCTTAAGTTTGGAGACCAGAACAGAGACTGTTTTGGGCAGAGGACTGCCATGTTACTGTGAGTGTACAAGAATAAATCCGTTCCAGTTAAATATACCTCCGGCCTGGTGTGTGACCCATTATGGAGTGTATATAAAATCAAACTAAATATATACATTGCACACCAGTATAGCAGGACACCATCTACTATCTACCCATTTTTTCTATATATCTCATTTGGAGTCTCCTTACGATCTAATTCAGCACTCTAAATATCTATTTAAATACACATACAAATGCTACATATTATATTCACTATTTTTTGGGGATTATGGATACAACAGCTGAGTGACTTTGTATATCACCACGACAGGAATTTTATACATTTCTATTGTGTATATAAAATATTTTGGAAGTATTAAAGTTTTGTTATTTTTTTGTTTTATTGAAATAGCTGGTCCAGTTTGATCTATTATGACTGCCGATCAGACATTATCTGAAGGGCTATTCCAGTCCTAACTATCACTTATGTACTGAGTGCAACAATTGGGGTATCAATTCTATGTAAATTGGTTACTAATCCTTATGCACCTTGCATTTCATTCATGTTCTACTTATATTAGGATACTACTAGGTGAACGTGTATCTCATTTCTTGCAATATATGGGGGAGTGGTAACTGTTTCTACCGTAGGACATCGCCTCCATACATCTGGAGCTTATGGCAGATGGAGGCGCTGTGTACCATGGAGTAAATGTCGGGTATATACCCACAGAAGCCTGTCCTGCAGTCCCCACAACCATCAGCAGACAACTCGGCATTCTGTGAGCCAACAGGTAGCATGCACCATACACTTGGTAACAGGGTAATCTTCCACCGGGTGGGAAAAAAATTACAAAAGAAAATATAAGACCCTTTTGAGTGTGAGATGGACAAATAAATTATTGGAGAAAAGGAAAAAGCAGAGGTATTAAAAAAAAAATTCTCTGTATTTACCAGGGAAGAATCAATTGCAATTATAGTGCCACCGAAGGAAACCACAACCTCTATATTAACTAACAATTGGTTAAATGAGGAATAAGTGCATATTTATTTATTTATTTATAAAATGTTTTACCAGGAAGTAATACATTGTTACCTCTCGTTTTCAAGTATGTCCTGGGCATAGTTATGATGACAAACAATACATGGTTACAAATACATAGTTACATACAGTAAGTGAACAGGGTATACATTATGGCAAAGGATGAGAAGTGAATCTCTTGATGGTGCTTCTAAATCCAGGATTGTGCAATGTTGGCCATAATGCCTAGGAGACCGGGGTATGTTAATTCAATAATAAATGTGTAGATGTGTGACAGGGTATATGGCTCACCATATAAAGCCTAACATGGACAGAACAAATGTTACCACTCTTAAAAGCGAAACCACATGGAAGCCCTTATATAAAGAGACTCCCAGTGCAATCACTATGTGGATAGAAAGTATCCTGTATCATAGGCTGGAGCCCTGCAAATACCCTATAGTCACAATAACCATAAACATAGTAGGTCACTCACATAGTAAACCCCTTCTGCTCCATGACAGCGTGCATCCGTTCCGTTTTGTAGATAGAGTATGCGTAGAAAGATGGTGGAGCACTGCAAAAAAATAGGGCTGGAGGCAGATCCGTGAAAGATAAAAATGCTTTAATCCAAATGCATGGTAGCAACAGCTACATTAAAAGGGTCCTCTAACGCGTTTCGCGCTTTAGTAGCGAAATGCGTTAGAGGACCCTTTTAATGTAGCTGTTGCTACCATGCATTTGGATTAAAGCATTTTTATCTTTCACGGATCTGCCTCCAGCCCTATTTTTTTGCAGTGCTCCACCATCTTTCTACGCATAGGGTATACATTATATACAAGACATTGCATGCACCGTTAGAGATCATATATTATAGGCATATGAAATAGTTACAGACCAGATAAAAATGTGAGACAGCTTTAGTTTTGAAAGAACTTAGACTGGTGGTCGCTGTGAGAGACTCCGGTTGATTGTTCCAGTTTTGGGGTGCACGGTAAGAGAAGGAGGAGCGGCCGGATACTTTGCTGAGCCTTGGGACCATGAGCAGTCTTTTGGAGTCAGATCTCAGATGATAAGTGCTGCATGTGGTAGGGGTAAGGAGCTTGTTCAGGTAGATGGGTAGCTTGCCCAGAAAGTATTTGAAGGCAAGACAGGAAAGGTGAACTTTGTGCCTAGACTCACGTGATTACCAATCTAGTTCTTTGAGCATTTCACAGTGATGTGTGTTGTAGTTACATTGGAGAACAAAACGGCATATTGAATTGCAGAGGGTATCAAGTTTGTTAAGGTGGGTTTGGGGTGCCGAGCCGCATACTATGTCTCCATTGTCGATACTTGGCATTAGCATCTGCTGTGCGATACGCTTTCTGACCAGCAGATTTAGAGATGATTTGTTCCTACAAAGTACACCTATACGCATAGTTGGCTTGATAAAATTAAAGTAAATAAGGCACCTTGCCCCGATGGCATACATCCAAGAGTTCTCAAGGAGCTAAATTCAGTAATGGCCAAACCATTACATTTAATATTCAAGGACTCCATTTCCACAGGCTCAGTACCACAAGATTTGGTCGTAAAGCAGACATGGGGGCCTATATTTATAAAGGAAGCTAGATCACAACCGGGAATTTCAAACCTGTAAGCTTGATATCAATAGTGGGGAAGCTACTTGATAGTTTAGTATAGGGTAATTAACTACACAATGATAAAATGATTAGTAATAATCAGCATGGAATTATGAAGGATAGATCATGCCAAACAAACCTTATTAGTTTCTTTGAGTTGGCAAGTAGTAATTTAGACCAGGGTAATGCAGTTGATGTGGTCTACTTAGATTTGCAAAGGCTTTTGATACGGTTCCACATGAGGTTAATGTACAAAATAAAGCAAATTGGACTCTGTAAAAATATTTGCACCTGATTTGAAAACTGGTTGAAGGATAGACAACAGAGTTGTCGTAAATGGAACTGTAACCCTCTGTGTCTGCTATCAGCACAGGACATGGCCCCTTTAAAAATTGCATTCTACTGGAACATCTGACTGTTTTTAGACAGTGGAATGACAGTTGGTGACAGTTGGAAAGGGATTGCTGAGGGGGCTGGTGTGGCAGTTTGTTTTGATATGGTGAGGCTGCTGCAGAACACTCTGCAAGGGCCTGACCGATCCATGGAGTGAGGAGACTGGTGGATTTTGCTGGCCAGTACAAAGTACAGTGACACCTCAGGGAGCACTGCAACAGCTAAGAGGAGAAATATCAGCATTTAACAGCCAGGAAAGAAAGAGATCCCCCCTGCATTGGAACACGGGTTATGTTTCCAAATTAACTGTAAGAAGCAGCAGCCTGCATCTGTTTGAATCCAGAGCTCCGACGAAAGGTTATTGTACAAATACCCTGTCTGATCAACGGGGTATATGAGCTAATATGCAGTGACTGTAAAATATATAAAGACAGAGGTGCAGCGTTAGTGATTTTGTTTTAGTAGGATTGCAGAAATACTGCGTGGTTATGTGGTAGCTCTGTGTATGTATCCCTGTTCACAATGATAATTAAAGTAATATAAAGTTTGTTATAGTTCCTTACAGTTTTGTTGTGTCCAATTTCTCCTGCTTCCCACTCTGTGTGCCACCCACTAGATGAGTTAAACCCCAGTTACAGGACTTAGGCCCCCACCTCAGTGACAGGTTCTATAGTCTGAGGTAAAGTAAAGAGGGGTTACAGAACTTTTATAGGTTAAAGTCGTGAGTGGAGTACCTCAGGGATCGGTACTGGGACCCCTGCTTTTTAACTTGTTTATTAATGACCTTGAGGTTGGCATCGAGAGCAAAGTCTCCATCTTTGCTGATGATACTAAATTGTGTAAGGTAATAGAATCAGAGCAGGATGTAATTTCTCTCCAGAAGGACTTGGAGAGACTGGAAACGTGGGCAGGTAAATGGCAGATGAGGTTTAATGCAGATACATGTAAGGTTATGCATTTGGGATGCAAGAATAAACTGGCGACTTACAAATTAAATGGAGATATATTGGGGGAATCCTTGATGGAGAAGGATTTAGGAGTGCTTGTAGACAGCAGGCTTAGCAATAGTGCCCAATGTCATGCAGTAGCTGCAAAGGCAAACAAGATCTTATCTTGCATCAAACGGGCAATGGATGGAAGGGTAGTAAACATAATTATGCCCCTTTACTAAGCATTAGTAAGACCACACCTTGAATATGGAGTACAATTTTGGGCACCAATCCAAAGAAAAGACATTATGGAACTAGAGAGAGTGCAGAGAAGAGCCACCAAATTAATAAAGGGGATGGACAATCTAACTTATGAGGAGAGACTAGCTAAATTAGATTTATTTACATTAGAAAAGAGGCGCCCTCTTAGAAGAGGGGATATGATAACTATATACAAATATATTCGGGGACAGTACAAGGAGCTTTCATAAGAACTATTCATCCCACGGGCAGTACAAAGAACTCGGGCCATCCCTTAAGGTTGGAGGAAAGGAAATTTCACCAGCAACAAAGGAAAGGGTTCTTTACAGTAAGGGCAGTTAATATGTGGAATTCATTACCCATGGAGACTGTGATTGCAGATACAATAGATGTCCAACCTTTTTTTGAAGATCTCTCTGTCCAACCTTTTTTTGAAGATCTCTCTATCCTTCTTTTTTTTTTTTTTTTTTTTTTTTTTTTTAAAGAAAGGAACACTTTTTTTCAATACACCACATAACTTTCAGAGGTATACCGAACTGCAGATGAATAAATGTCTGTTTTTATGGAGTTAAAAAACAAACACACGAGGTGAAGGATTTATTAACTATTGTTTTGGCTGGAATTTGGAACAGAAGTAGTTGTGAAGTCAAATGAGAAATGTGCCCTTGGTACCTGATTTTCCATTATCTCAACCTTCAAGAGTTCTTTATCCTAATTGCTTTGATATCATAGGGCCAGAAACACCGGTCTGTACTGCTTGTTAGTTGTCCTTTTGGTGGTAAATCTATTCTACAGCAATGCCCCCCAGGGGTGCGCAAACTGGGGGGCACAAAATTGTGCGGGGGGTGCGGCCGTTGCAGGGGCCCCGAGCTCTTTCCCCAAGGCACTTAAATTAATGCCGGGGGGATCGCGTGAGGCTCCTGCAACTTCACTTACCTGGTCTTCAGCGACACGTCACCATGACAACGCGGCGTGAAATGACGCTGCGGGGTCATGTGACCCCCGCGACGTCATTTGATGCTGGAGAGCCGGTAAGGGAGGGGGGGGGGGCAAGCAGGGAGGGAAGCAGGCAGGGGGGCGCAGCAGGGAAAGATTGCGTACCCCTGGCCTATCCCACAGTTGTGCTTTCTCAGCAAGGGGTTTCAGAGGGTATGAGTGATGGATGACACTAATATTTTCTGGATTTCCACCATCTTAAATACAAACTTTAGATGGTTGAAAATCATAATCAACAATTTAAATAAAAAAGTTATTAAAAAAATAAAAATCAAATATTAAAAAATGTCTGGACTGATTTCCCATCAGAGATAAAATGTAGCAAAAATAACACTAGAAATAATTTTCAAAACCATTACAAAGAAGCTGTAGCTATTTTCATTACTCCTATACAAGAACGAAGGTCTCCCGAAGGATTGTAAATCACATTTTATGGATTGCTTAATGCTTTAAAGTGCATTATATGGGCACCGGTACCACAGGAGCTGTAAGCAGTATCACATTGTGGGCAGAGCTGTACCTTGTGATTACACTTCCTTCCTGTGTCCTTGTTTGCCTGACTTTATGCCGTACGCTTTTAGTGATCAATGTAAAGGACATCAGTGTGTTTAAAATACTTGGTGTTTCTCCCCTCCTAGTTGGCACTTTTGTTTAAGAAGTTTGATTTAAAGCTGCAGTTCAGTCAATATCCTGCACGTGTGTTTTTTTTAAATAAATCAGTTCTGTAGTAAGAAAAAATACTTTTAGCATTTTCTGTTTTTAAAAAAACAACTTTGAAAGACCAATTCTCTTGTATTCTATTTTAACAAGCATGCTTGTTCCTATAGCAACGATTTACATTCCCCATATTTAAAGATGTCGCCAAACTTTGCCGATCAATAGACGGAGAACGAATTGACCGGCAGCTATGCAGTTCTTTAGGTAATTAGAGATTGCCCACATGAAACTATTGAAGTAAAAAAATAAATTTTAATTAAAAAAAAAAAAAAGACTGAACTGCAGCTTTAACTGGTACAAATAGCTTCGGATTTCAAAATCCACCGCCCCTAGGCTCAGCTGTTGCGGCTTCCTCCTTATCACCCACACCCTTCCTGCTTCAGAACCACAGCGTCAAATGACACCGCGGACATCCCCAACGTGACGTCGCATGGCATCATGGTTACGCGATGTCATGACCTCATTTGAAGGTTCAGAAGGAGGAGGTGGGCGCAGGTAAAGAGCCGGCCGGAACAGATACAATTACTTCCCATTAGGTCCGATAGGCAAGAGAGCATGGCAAAAGGACATTTTTTGGCGCCCCAAAATTTTGCCGCCCTAGGTCTGGGCCTAATGGGAAATCCGCTACTGGGTACAATGCGCCTTCCGATTCTGACTCCAGTGGATTTAACTACAGTATTTTCGACACTACTGCTACTGAGCTCAGCAGACGCTATGATACTGACATTTTCCATGTTTGAAAAGTGTTCATGTCATGCATAAGTAATGGTACGGGGCAAGTGCATGTAAATAGGTGGCATGATAAAGCATAGGCTAATGCAGATGTATCAACAGTTACAAAAATAAATAAATACATATATATGGTTGCCTTAATGCACAATCTAGATTAAATTAAAACTTGCAGCTGTTAGACTGGAGAGAACCACAATCTCATGCATTTTCTGGGGAACAGTAACTACATGATAAAGGCGGATTCCATTTTCTCATGTAACCCTCTTTACCGGCTCTAAAGGAGGTCATCAGATTTAGTTATGCACAATGGCAATGCTCAGTCTCTCAGGCCTTTACAGGGTGTAGGCTGGGCATGGAGAAAAGATGGGGTCCAGGAACTTTTATAAAACAAAAAGGTGCTTTGACATCTGTCTATAACACTTCACAGGTATAGACATAGGGTGTACCTTGACAAAAACTTATGGTAAACAATAACTCTCTGGACAGCACCCTCTGGTAGTATCCAGTCCTACCCATGGGTGGTGTATAACTCCATTACTGGACAGGCAGGTTCAATGTGAGCGCAGGCTGCAATATAGCAACCCTATGAGATATGAGGACAGTGGTGGTCAGGCTGTGGTTGGGGCCACCCTATCGGACCAGGACAACTTGTATCCCTTTACCACAAACTTACAGTAGGTTTACTGTTCCTTTTAATATGTCCATACTAAGAGCATATTACTAACTGGAAAACATTAAACAATGACAGGACATATCTTGGTGCATATTCCTAAACACACAAAGCCAGGTACAGAATTCACAGTGATGACCCCAGTGAGAACTCTGAAGAACCTGCATCTAGAACATAAGGGGTGGATATACTGTATATATCCTTAGGTTACACTTATAGTGCCGATGATGTCAGGCTGCGGTCGCTGGAAAAATCAAATTGAGATAACTTCCAGCAATCGCGACCAAGCCGTCGCGTTGCTCTTACTATAAGCACACGCGACGGCGGCAATGCATTTGTTTTGACGCGATGTCTCTGTCGCCGGCACTATAAGCACAGCCTTAGATTGACATCATACAACACAGGGTGGAGAGGGGAGTAACCAGAGTTGGACCACATGGAGATAGAGATATATATATATATCTATCTCTCTATCTCTCTATCTCTAGAAGCACATGCCCCATAGCCTAATTAAATTTGAATACATTTAATGGTTTGGAAAAACTGTAAAAATACATACTAACAAGTATAGAAGTAATAAGCACAGTTTGAAATAACCTGATCACACGTAGGTTTCAGCAAGCCAAGCTTTTATCGGAGTCTCAAAGTGCAAGGATGTAGTCCTGTGTCCAAATGACCTTAGCCAAGGTCAGCCGAGATGGAATCTGCAGTTTGGAGCCAGACACACTCCAGGGGCAAAAACTCTGCAGTTAGCGACTTCCCCAGGGCCATGCAATAAGGTTGCACAACCTTAATGTATGGCACTGAGGACGTCACTATCAGCGCGACAAAATGCATAGGGTGTTTTTTCATTGGACATGCTCCTGCAGCTACGTTATTGTGACATGGTGTGCCCAGCCCCTCTCCCAAGACACGGACCAAACGGAGTTGCATGCTGTTGCCTGCTTTGTATCCGGAAGCACTGTAGAAATTGAGCTGCAGAGTACCAGCTGTGCCCCTGGATTGTGTCTTGCTGTCCCTCTGCTGCAGATTCCATCCCGGCTGACCTTGGCAAACGTCAGTAGCATACTATTCTTTCTCTTGCTGCATATAACAAGGATGGGTGCCAGGAACTTTTATAAACAAAAAGGTGCTTTATTGGACATCCATCAATAATGCTTCACAGACATTGACATACGGGTTACTTAACAAAAACTTGTGTCAGACAATAATAATGCAGACTTCGTCCCCTGGTAGCTCTCACTCCTACACTGTGGAGATACTGTATTTAGACTTGTTACCTATAGTAAGGGATAAGTGATAGTCTCTTGCATAAAGTCAGTAATGCCCCATATCAAATGGGCCTCTTGGGAAAAGATTTTGGGTTTCTGGTTTAGTAACCAGCTATGTACTGCATACTACTTCCATACATATTTGATCAGGATTGCACTAGGAACCTTCCAGTTGGGCCTGTCCAAACATACTCCGGAGTTACTATGCCAAGAATGCTCATCAAGAGCATGTTTCTTCCTTTTCAATAGTGAGAATGATCTTGGACCCCTATTACTGGCGCTTGCATTCTGGTCACGTTCCTAACTGAAAACAACAAACCGTGACAGGCACTTCTTAATACACACAAACTTATTTTACAGGACTCACGGTGAGGATCCCAGTCAGAACTCTGAAGAACATAGGATAGATATCCCTCCTATCTATCTATCATACATACACGCTCCCTATAGTGACATCACAAGATATACAAGGGAGTGGCAATCCCTTCTGCATAGTCATCCTACATCACATGATGATTGGGAGGGGAGTACCCTGAATGAACCCACACTGTTAACCCATTAAGGCCGTTAACCTCTTAACTACAATAGTAGTCCCCAAAGAGGGCGCTACAGTAAATAGAGGGGAATACTACCTTTATGTTACTGGAAATAGCTGGTGCATTGACCATCACAAATCAAAGATAGATAACGTACGTCATTTGTGTTGAACCTCACCAAATGCTTCATGTTGCCAACTTCCATGGGCTGCCCCCAGAGATTTACAGTTAATAACGGATGATCTACTTTCAGCCTTGCACAGAATGAAACAAGTCTTTTTGACAATTGGAGATAAACCTGTGATTAGAGACTGCTTCTGCTAATCCTGTGCTAATACCACAACACACCATCACCCGTACTCTTCCTGGGGCTGGACAAACATATCTACAGCACCTAATCCTCAAGCTTTCTTCACTTCAGTGATCACTTGCAATAGGCTTGTTGTGTTGGCAGAGCGAATGCTCTTTATAGGTCAATTTGCTGCCAAGTTAACTTTATACATTACTCCTTGTGGCTAAAGCTGGTTATTTCCAATACCATGCCTCATTGTATACAAAATGAAATGCATATATACTATTGTTTCTTGTGATTCTGCTCTTGCCAACATCTTCTATTGACATGTTGTAAGGTGCTAACCAAGATAATGGAACTGCTGCACACCTATAATAAGCAAATATATTAAATACAAATACCGGTGCTCCTGGTTCAGGATTCTCTGTGAGGTAATCCAATAATAACTGGAAATCCGCAGTGCCCTGTTCTTTCCACCATTTCCAGTCAGGCGCTAACCACCTCTTTTCATAATGTATCAATACATTGCATATTCTGGAATAATTTTTTATTTCTTTTTTAAATGTAGATTTCATAGCCTAAAAAATCAGCTGTTTATGTTGAGGGCGATGAGGGTCTATTCTGAAACATTGGGGCAAAATACTTTTAGAAAGATTTGAAACATACTGTGTTTATGTTAAAGTGCTGGGAACCAGTCCTCCACTTTAAAAAGGTGGAACTGTAAGTGTGTCAATAGTGAAATAAAAGTAGCAGCACTCTGGTTTTGTAAATGACTATATACATGTAGTGCTACTCTGTACCACATACAGTAACATCACACTATGACCGCTAGTTGCGTTGGATGTAACTTTTTGATCTGTACTACAGACGTGACTTCAACACATTCTGAATGTGCTACTTAAAAAAATGTTTATTATACCCCTAAGTATCCTTTTATAGGTCACAGTTTGTGACATTTCCAGGATAAACACTTTTCTTTTGTGCACACAAAGCTACAAAATATTAATTTATTAGGCAGTTAATAGTTTTTATGTACTTGTACAACCCGTGTGAGAGTCACTCAGAGTATTAATTGTTTCAAACAATACAAAGAATGCATAGTGAATGTATAGTGAGTTCCCAGTGGCAGAGCTCTGCAGAAATGATATTGGCACTATATATTGGCCAACAACTTCTAATTCCAGGGAAGCATAAACCTGTGAAATGTATTTAGTTATAAAAATGTTTTACCAGGAAGTAATACATTGAGAGTTACCGCTCGTTTTCAAGTATGTCCTGGGCACAGAGTTATGATAACAATACATGGGTACATTAAAAGAACAATGTTATACTGTACAGTCAATTCTCAGACATTTCATGGACAGATAGGGTTGGAAAATTGGGTACAGGGGATAAAGGACTGGTGATTATGGGGGGAGGACCCTGATTCCTGAGTTTTACACTGTCAGAGCGTCGCAAGAACAAAGTATGATTTCATGTTTTTAAACAGAATGAAATGTATTTAAAGTAAGTTTGTTTTACAGAGAAATAACAGACCGCATGGTATAAGGGTTTGGAATGAATTCCATTATTGCATCTGCACATGTATCCTGTTTTTCATTACGATCTATATATTATAAACTATCGTTTTTCCCCAAAGATTTACGTCTTGCTCTCTGTTCTTCATTACTATTTTTGTTTAGTGTTTTAATGCAGAGATGACAGATGCTCCATATTTAAAGACCTCCCTCAACCACCGCTTCCTTCCTCCCTCTCAGAAGCGTTTTGCAGCACACAGTGCTGTTGCACATGCATTTACTGCTCCCTAAGTGAAGAAATCCGCTCTTTGTTTTTTTAATGTGTGAACGTTTTCTAAGTGTAGCCATGCTGTAAAATGGTCTGCAGTTGTCTCTCCTGCTGGCAGTAAACCTGGCATTTTCCGGCGTATAAGACGATTTTTTAACCCAGGAAAATCTTCTCAAAAGTCGGGGGTCGTCTTATACGCCGGGTTTCATCTTATAGGGCGGGTGCTGAAACTTCCGAGCCGGACTGGAGAATCTGCGGTCGCCGCATATGGTGGGGGGAGCTCAAAAACTGCTGCGGTCGCATCCCCACCGTATGCGGTGAACGTATGAAAGCAGCAAGGGCGGCGCTGTACAAGTACGGTAGAAGAAAATCCACTCACCAGGATTCGTGGAAAGAAGTGACTTAACGCGGTCCCGATGACGAGGTGAGGGGGCGCCTCACCGGGAAGGTGTAAGTGAAGGGCGGAGCAAGCTGCAGGCGTCCGGGACGCCCGGGGTATGGAAAAAAGAGATAGAGCGGCGCTGTGCCCAGAAAAACACGCCTCTTTCACCCGTCTGGCCCGCCCTTGTATCCTATTACCGTACCTCCTTCTCTGCCTCTCAGATCTCGCTCCTGAGGACTGCAGTGAAGCGGCGCAGGCGCGCATGTGCGAGATCTGAGAGGCAGAGAAGGAGGTAATAGGATACAAGGGCGGGCCAGACGGGTGAAAGAGGCGTGTTTGCGCTACCGCTCTGATAGTCTTGGAGACAGGGAGGGCTGGGCAGGCAGGGAGAGCTGACCAATCCAAGCAGGCTTTGTATACAACAACCAGCCAATCGCCGGTAAGGTACATTGCTTGCCGTGATTGGCTGGTTGTTGTATACTGGATACCACATACAGTACAGCACCAGTATCTGTACCTGTTCATACAGTATAGCACCAGTACATACAGTACAGTATACAAATGTCCAACAGTCAAAACCCCATCATGGCTCCACCAGCAAGAAGAAAGAAATATGAAGCCAGTTTCAAACTTAAAGTTGTAAACTTTGCTATGGAACATAATAACTGCGCTGCTGCAAGACAATATGGAGTAACAGAAAAGATGGTTCGGGACTGGAAAGCAAATGAAAAAGCATTAAAGAGTATGCCAAGGGGTAAGAGTGCATTAAGAAGAGGTACCCCACATTGGCCAGAACTCGAAAAACATGTAGCAGACATGGTGAATTAGCATCGCCAAAACAGTTATGTAGTGACACGAAATAAAATATGTTTGTTTGCACTTCAGTGGGCCAAATCTAACCCAGATCACAGCAACAGATTTAAGGCCACTGTATCCTGGTGCACTAGATTCATGGGAAGGCATAATATGGTACTGAGGCAAAAGACGAAAATTGCCCAAAAATTACCTGCAGATCTTGATAGCAAAGTAAATAGTTTCCATCGATACGTAATACAACAGCGCACTAAACATGGCTATGCGTTAAGTAGTATTGGAAATATGGATGAAACTCCAATGAATTTTGATATGGTTGGAAATAAAACTGTCCATCAAAAAGGTGTAAAAACAATTTTAATTAAAACAACGGGACATAAGAAGTCCAGTTTTACAGTGGTACTAGGATGCACAGCTGATGGAGCCAAACTGAGACCAATGATTATTTTTAAAAGAAAAACAATGCCGAAACTCAAGTTCCCTGTTGGTTGTTTTGCACATGTGAATGAAAAAGGCTGGATGGATGAAGAAGGGGTAAAGCTATGGCTTGATAATGTATGGAGCAGGCGACCAGGTGGACTTATTCAAAAATGTAGTCTACTGGTGTGGGATATGTTCAGGGCTCATTTAACTCCCAGCACCAAGCATAGGCTTGCAAGACTAAACACAGATGCGGCAGTTATTCCTGCAGGATTGACATCATTGGTACAGCCACTGGATGTGTGCCTAAACAAGCCATTTAAAGATCGCATTCGAGAACAGTGGAATGAATGGATGGTTAGCGGCGAAAAGTCATTCACAAAAGGAGGAAACATGCGTGCTCCACAGTTGGGTGTTTTGTGCAAGTTTGTCATAAAAACCTGGAATGATATTGGTGCAGAAACAGTAATCAAGTCTTTCAAGAAGTGTGGCATATCAAATTCATTAGATGGTATGGAGGACGACTACTTGTGGCAAGATGAAGAGGAAGCCGAAGCTGAGACCACACCATCTGATACGGAATTCGATCCATACGATGACTGCCTTACAAATGTATCACAAGATGTCATTGATGTACTTATGATATCAGATGACGAACAGGAGGATTTTGAAGGCTTTTAAAGGGAAACTGTCACACCAGCAAAACCTGTAAAAATACCATAGCTTGCAGTTATGATGGGCGTTGCTAACTCGCCAGGGACTTGCCCGGCACTTGCTCTCTCTCTATTGTTTGTTATCTTCCTCCTATCATCATCAGTTCCAGTTTGGTTGACAGCTTAGAAAACAAACAGCATGGCAGATCCAATGGGTTTATTGTCTTATCCTTCCCTTCAGCTTTAGAGTGAATTAGGAAAAGTTTAATCCACTTGCACTGTTTTATGTTTACATGTTTGATGACAAAACAGCCTTATGTTTATAAGTGACAGTTTTCCTGCTAAGTACCTGCATGTCATAAGCATTTGAATTAAAATTACCATATTGAAATCAAATCTGATGTTTTTTTCATTTTTATTTGGTGTGCGTTGGAAGAGGGGTAGTCTTATACGGCGAGTATATCCCAAACTCTATATTTTAACTGGAAAAGTTGGGGGTCGTCTTATACGCCCAGTCGTCTTATACGCCGGAAAATATGGTAAGTTACAGGGATGCCAGCAGTAATCATGGAGGTTTGCCCTCACACCCTGGTGAGGTGCCCTATGTATGGATGGGAGTGGCTACATACTCTGAGTCCACAGTTAGTGACATCAGAGATGTGCCTGTTTCCTGAGGTATATAAGGCACAGCACTGCCCAAAAGTTAGTGTGTTGGGGGAGAGCGGTGGAGAGAGTTGAAGGAATAAGTCTGTGTTGAGACTTGGGAAATGAAGGGCCCACTAGTGCAGTAACTAGTGGCCCGTTTCTACATCAAGTAGCCTGACAAGGCCCCGCTGTGTCCAGTGACCTGGCACAGGGGTGATCTCCCTGCGGGGAGAGGGGATCCCACTCCATTGGGAGGGCGTACCTTTTCAAGATGTACGGCTGAGCTAACCGCTGCAAGGGGCAGTCTGTCCATACCATCATCAATAAGGATGCCCTGTTCAAAGACAACTCCACTGTGTGAGTGTGAAGTTACTCACCAGTGGAAGTCACCACCAAGAAGGAGTTCCTCATTAGACCCATCTCCCTGCGGACGCAGAGATCCTGATGAGGTGGAGGCGCTGCACGTGATATAGGTAGGACTCGCACACACTACCTCAGCTGCCTGTCTGGATTGACAATCCCCGAACACCATCATGCGGGAGACTCAGGAGTCCTGTTGCCGACAGGTGCACCACCAGACACGACCATGTAATGGGGGCTGGATAGACCACAGGGGCCTATATGAGATTGGGTGGGTCATACTAGAGGGAATACCTGTTACATAAGCATTTGTGTTTTTACCACACCGGTAACAGCCAAGCGGCAAATATTACTTCTGTTCCAATTTAAAAAAAGTTTAAATAGTGTATTCATGTGCACTGAAGTATGAAAACATTATGCATTTTTATTTAAATAAAATGTATTACTTTATGATATTGTCCAATTTTGATTGCCGAAGATACTGTAGGTATTTCTACCTCCATAGATTATATAGATTAGGGGTGCGCAAACTGGGGGGCACAAGTTTTGTTTTTTTTCCTTTTTGGGGGAGGGGGTGGAGGGGGTGCGGTGGTTGCAGAGGCTCCGCTCTCTTCCCCAAGGCATTTAATTAAATGCAGGGGGACTGTGCAAGGCCTATGCAACTTCCCTTACCAGGATTCAGTCGACTTTGGCGATGCGGGGTCACGTGCCAGGACGACCCCGCAGTGTCATTTGACGCTTCAGAGCAGGTATGGGGGGGTGCGAGCAGGGGGGGGGGGGGGGGGGGCGGGGGGGGGGGGGCATGCAAGGTAAGAAGTTTGCGCACCCTGATATAGATCTTTACAGGCAATATTATAGTGATTAGCAGGGAACTTCAGTCATGATGGTAACAGTACAAGTTCTTTGTAGTTCTGAGTTCAATACACACAGACATAACATTGTATACCTTCTTGTAACAACTGTAGCTACATGTGTAACAGATAGAGTTGTCAGAATGCTCAAATACCCAGCTGTAGATTGAATAATCAGTCCCAAAACACAGGTAGGTGTATAGCATGAATGTGAGTTAGTCCATGAAGCAATATAAAGCCATAGATCCCTTAAACCCGAAAGTGTATGAGAAAACTCGCCACAATCAATTTAAATGGGGGCAATAATAAAGCATAAGAGCAATAGACTCACGGACACCTCCTTGTAGGGATGACGTGCTTCTGCTGGTAAGTCCAAGGTAGATGTGAGAAGAGTAGCTTTTCACATCTACCTTGTAGCTACATGTGGCCTCTTCCTCACTATCAACCAGAGCAATTAATATTAATAGAAAGTACGAAAACATATTTTCATCTTTAGCTATTCTCTTAAACATTCATGGTGGAACAATGTCTCTCTATAGTTTAATCTCCAGACATCCTTGTGAGATGTCTACTCATACCATCAATTGCTGTTCTGACAAACACCCTTATTGAAGGCTGATTTAACTGATTCTTTGTATCCTACCATAATATTTATTATCCCACAAATATTCTAAAGACACTTCTTGTCAAACTAATTTAACCCTCTAACTCCTTTTCACGTTCAAAACATATGAGCTTTCTTCTACAGAATTACCAAGGTTTTTTTGACCTGGTATTTTTCTTACATTATTTCTGCTATTCCTGGAGTTAACTATTTAGGTGCTAGCTATAAAGTTATTGTCTGTATTCACACTATGTTGTTCAGCTTGAAATTGTGCTATCTTAAATTACTACAACTAAGTTTATACTTCTAAGAATGAGTATGTTTTAATTTGCTTAACAGTAATTGTTAATAATTTAAAATTATTCAATACACATGATATATGTAGCTTAAATGACCTTGGGGAAAAGTATTAAAAAAAAACCAACAGAACTACTGTATGTACTACTGAAAGATCTGTAATGCAAGAACAATAGCATATCCAAAACAGGGACAGACTATTCTGCAACTCCAACACAGTGTCAAAGGCTTTAGTCTGGTAGGAGCTTGTGCTATTTTATAAACGGACACCACAAACTGTGACAAGATCTAAACTGGCAACTCTGATCCAATTCCTTTGCTCCAATTCTGCTGCTGAGATTATATTAATGGATCTGTTTCCTGACCCCTTAAATGTTAAATTACTCCTTGTTTTGAAATCATTCGATTTTACAGTTGGTCAACTGTGTGATGTCCGATTGGGTGCCATTTTAAACAATTCTTCCTCTAATTTATGTATGTATGTATAGATTTTTTTTTTTATATAGTGCCAAGTGTTCTCGGTACTTCACAAAGACAGTACAGGGAATTATAATACAGCAAACACAACAAAGTCTGACAATAGGAAAGGAAATCCCTGCCCCGGAGAGCTTACAATCTAAGTGGTATTTTTGGAGACTTACAGAGACAGCAGGTGAGGGAATAAGTGCTGTAGATGGCAGTGCTTGGCCACAATGGTTGTTAAGAGTTACTGAGTGTGGAACAGTAGGCATGAGTCCAGGCTATTTGGATGCTTGTTTTGCGATGTGAATTTTAAGGTTGGTCGGTATTAAATTAGATGGGTTAATAAAATTAGCAGGGAAAGAGGTGGCAGGAGGCGTGGGTGAGAGCAGATGTGTATATGGCTGGGTCCAACATTAGGAGATATCCCCAGCTTGTAGGAGTAGAGAGAGCGAAAGAAGGTGAATAGAGGACTTGTGGGGCTGCTTTTTATTTAGGGGTGTAGAAGTTGTTGAGAAAGAGGTGTGAGTGGTGCAGTGTATGAGCACATGCATAGGGGGAGGGAAGAAGTGATGAAGACATGTGGACGGGGGGGGAGTGGGGGAGTTGATGAGAAGAGAAAAGTTTACAAAGGGGTGCGAAAACTGCAAATAGGAAGGCAAAATGAAATGCAGAGAAAGAGGTAGGAGGAGAGAGTTCCCAGGTATTGGAGGATAAGAATAGGAGTTGAAAGAGCAGGTGTATAAATCGGGCCTGGCAGGATAGTGTAGCACTGAAGATTAAGCATCAGCTTAGAAACTAAGTCTAGATGTGTACAAATTGTCAGAGCATTTAGAAAGTCAAGTTCTAACAGTTGCAGGGTTGGTGAAGTGCATTCTTCTTGTATTCTTCACCTCCAATATTAACTCCACAGACACTTCATACAGTATGTGACACAGCCAAGATATACTTACTTAAATCCTCAAAACACATTCACGACTAATAATTGAGAGAGGGGTTTGCCTATTCAACTGAGACAGACATATTAAGGAGTTGTTGATTTTAGATGTAAGTTCAATTAGATATAAGTTAAAAAAAAAAAAGACTGCCCAGATACTGAAGGCCTAGTGAGGCTAGTGGTTCAAAATTGTTGCTGGCAAAGCAACACAAAGGAGGAAACCCAGCATTTGGTGATGTCCATGCGTTCCAGACTTCAAGCAGTCATTGCCTGCAAAGGATTCTCAACAAAGTATTAAAAATGAACATTTTATTTATGATTGTGTTAATTTGTCCAATTACATTTGAGCCCCTGAAATAAGGGGACTGTGTATGAAAATGGTTGCAATTCCTAAACGTTTCATACAATATTTTTGTTCAACCCCTTGAATTAAAGCTGAAAGTCTGCACTTCCTTTGCATCTCAGTTGTTTCATTTCAAATCCATTGTGGTGGCGTACAGAGCCAAAATTATGAAATTTGTCAGTGTCCAATTATTTCCGGACCTAACTGTATATATGTGTATATATACACACACACAGAAAACCTATCCCTTTTTAAGGGCTAATTCACATCTCCAGTCCCTATCTTCAGGGCTGGGAAGATAAGCCTCATACTAACCTAAGGCTGCGGCCACGCTGCCACTGACTGCGCTCATGCTTGAGAGGCCAAGAGCAGTGACTGGCGCTGATTGGCTGAGGAGGTGACCCTTCAGCACGCCTGAAACTTTTGTTTGTCTCGCCTAGCGCCCACGAGCGTACGTGCACGAGCGCGCGCCAAGACGTGAAGATAAAGATTCAAAGAGGTAAACGCATCAAGCGCGCTCATCTCCAGCGTGTATGCAGCCTTAGACACCAAAGTCCAAAAATGTTACCTGAAAGCAGGTGGCCCTTCATCTCGGTCTCTGTGTCTGGATAAGGGGCCAGCCTCTGCCGGGTTCGCTGCACCCTGGTGCACCTCTGCACCTCTGCCTGGTCCCTGGTGTCTTGATGTCAGATCACAGTCCTTCTGTGGGCTCTAGAGCAGGGGTGGGAGAACTTCCTGGGATGTGCCCCCCCCCCCTCCTACTCCCCCGCGACCCATTGCATCATTTGACGCTGCATCTCCATGGCAACAGGGGTCACGTGACATCACATGCCCCCCGCCGTCATTTGATGCCGCATTGTCATGGAGATGAGTGGACCACGGAAGCCAGGTAAGTGAGCCGAGCGGCCTGCGCCCCCCAAAAAAGTCTTGCGCCCCCCAGTTTGCTCTGCTGCTCTAGAATCTCTCTCGCAGTTTCCAGCAGGAGGCTTTTTAACCTGTTTGATTAGCAAGGTGGAGACTGGTTAATTGACTTTGGCTGCAATTAACCAGCTGTCTTTCCAGGGAAATGAGGGTGCGGCGGACATCATTCATATAAAAGAACACAATTGAAAAAAAAACCATAGGGTAATATTTCAGGAACTCTTGTGGGTAGAGACTCAAAGAAAACTCCAAAGGTTATACTTGCATACTAGTGTGTAATAATGATCAAATCACAATCAGGGGAAATGTTGATTTGGTAATGTGGCAGATGTGGGTGATCTCAGGAGAGACAAAAGATACACACCATAGCACAAATATGAAAACATAAAAAACCTTTCATATAAAATATCATCCAATCCTATAGAAAGCGCACTTACAAGAAGGCCATTCCTTTAGACAAAACAATTTAAAATCTGGATCTCGCTGCAAGCGGCGATCTCACCGCTTCCGTGACACTGGTGTAGTCTGTTATTGTTACTTCCGGTAGCTGCCGCCCAGGAATTTGGGCAGATCTGACAGCATTTACCTCTACGTCTGGATATTCAATTTAGTGTCTGTAATGTATAAGACTAAAATGTCTTATGGTCTTGTAGCCCTTGTCCCCCCCTCTAAGTGAGATTGGGGTGGGTATGCTCTTCTAGCTACTACTTCAGATGTTGGTCTGTGTACCTGTTGGCAACAGGAGGGTTGAGTGCTCCGCGATGGTGTGGGGAGAAACAGGACAGGGGTACAGGTTACCTTGATCTTCCTCGGTGCGGCGCCTGCAGACAGTATGGATCCTCCGTGTTGAGCAAGGGATGGCCCATACTGACAACTCTCCTTTCACAGCAGCAGACAGTAAGCACACTCCTTTGTCTTTTCATGGGTTTTATTGCATGCAGATCATTACAGCGCTCTTAAAGTTCTTTCACAACTTCCTGAATGACAGTGCCCTGATTCAGCCTTTAGGCCCCGATCAGGCCTGGTATACCCCTCCTCCATCTCCTTATGAGGTGGAGGGCTGATGTTGTTACTCACTCCACAGAGGGAGGAGAGAGAGAATGAGAGCCCCCCACCCCCCTCAATTTAGGAAAGTGCCAATATTTATAACCTGAAGTGGATGACTGTAACCCTGCCCCATAACAGAGCAGGTTGAATACTAATTGATTAATCTATAGTGTGTGATAACCAATCAGTATCCTTCCCTCAGGCTGACACTTTCTGATTGTTGCTAAGGCCCTCCCTTGGATACATATCCAAGTCTGCAAAAACACACAGGCCTTATTGAAGGAATTAACCCCTCCACTGCCTGCACCTAACAGGACTTACACTGGAAAGGTCCAGGCAGAGACGTAGCGGCCGGAGGCTAGGCTACAGTCTAAATAAGGGTGTGATGTTTTAATATTAATTTATGGAAATTGAAAAAATTAGATTAATATTTAAAATTTAAATTGCAAGAGGGATCTACAACATTTCAAGGAAATGTATTGCAGGCTACATAATCTAAAAACCTATTCATTTGACTATAACTTTTTTTTTTTTTTTAATTTTTATAAAGAAAATGGAAGTGTTGTCTTTGAAACTTATAACCTTAATGAAAAGAGACATCCAGATGTAGCTAAAGTTATTGCCCACACTCACGTGATATGCTGGATATTCTGTGATATCCTGTGTTGTCATTTCCAATGAATCCTGTGGAGAATCTGGGATGGAAGCTGTTGCAATAACCTTGACGTAATCTGTAGTACACAGGGTTTTATTTTTTAAATAAACTACTGCTTCCACGAACTATCATAGTCCTTCCACCCCATGATCTTCTATCAGATCTGTTTGTTCTTTGTAGGGACCAAAGACCTGTCGTGACCAAAAGAAATCAGCAAAGGCATGTATAGCCATGCATAATAATGGTATATTGCTTTCCTCTCTGTTGGCAGTAAGTCCTGGTAAGAACAGGTATGCCAGCAGTAGTTATGGAGGTTTTCCCTCATCCAATGGTGAGGTGCCCTATGTATGGAGGGGAGTGGCTGTATGCTCTGAGTCCCTGGATAGTGACATCAGGGATGCGCCTGCCTCCTGAAGTATATAAGGCACAACACAGTTAGTTATTGGGTGAAAGCTGTGTGTTCTACAAGTGTTCTAGCAGTGTTCTGGCAGTTGTGGAAAGCTGTTAGGAAATTGTATGGCCTGCCTAAGGGATTGTGGGAACACTTTGTGACCCTAGTGAAGTAACTAGCGGTCCAGGTTGACCAATCAGCCTGTCTAAGCCACTCTGTGTCCAGGGACCTGGCACAGAGAGGGTCTCCCTAGGAGAAGAGGGAACCCCACTTCAATTCAGGAGGGCGTACCTGGCGAAGGGACAGCACGGAGAGATGTGCGGCTAGAGCCGGCAGCTGCATGTGGCAGTGTGCCACATCACCGTCAACAATAAAGATGCCCTGTTTAAAGATACCCCCACTGTGTGAGTGTGAAATTACTCGCAAGTGGATGGCACCACCGAGAAGGAGTTCCTCACCAGGACCATCTCCCTGCGGAAGCATAGATCCTGATGAGGTGGAGGCGCTGCACATGATGTAAGTTGAACTCGCACCCACTACCTCAGCCACCTGACTGTTGATAATCCCTACTACCATCAAGCGGGAGACTCAGGAGTTCTGTTGCCTACAGGTGCACCATCACACACACGTAATGGGAGTTGGTTATCAAGAGTACCCGGGCCAATGTGAGATTGGGGGGGGGGGGAGATAAACCCTTACACATGTATTAATATATAAGAGCGGCAGCATGGACATCCTGCAATACACCTTTTCCTTTTGGGAATGCTTTTACCAGTCAAGTTATTTACATGTTTTCCTTTTTTATTCTAGTCGTCATTTTCTGTGATGGAAAGATATAGTGATCCGTTAAATGTTTGCGAACAGACAGCCTATTTTCATCCATTTCAGTGACAGGCAAATACAGATGCAGCTACGAGTATCCAAACACTGCTTTGAAAAATCTGGGGCAATCTCCCAGTAATGCTGCAACATTTCTCTGACATTTCTGCAGAAAGACTAATGGCCTCATCGGATTAACACAGCAGGGATCCCTAGTCCGTTTGAATGGGACTGCCAGGGACCCCCGCTGTGTTAATCCGATGGGCCATTAGCCTATCTGCAGAAATGTTGCAGCATTACTGGGAGATTGCCCCAGATTTTCCAAGGCAAGTGTTAGAATACTCGTGGCTGCACCTGTACATTTGCACTAAAATGTATTTAATCATTCAGGATACTGGACTAGCTATTTTTGATGACTAATTCCATATGGTATTCAAATAACGGTGATCGTTTTTATGTAGGTTTGCTTTTTCCTACCAGAAAGCCGTTCTACTGTCTCTGTACGGTCTTCCTACCTACCAACTAGATTGTAAGCTCCTCGGAGCGGGGACTCCTCTTCCAAAATGTTACTTTTATGTCTGAAGCACTTATTTCCATCATCTGTTATTTATATGATTGTCACATGTATTACTACTGTGAAGCGCTATGTACACTAATGGCGCTATATAAATAAAGACATACATACATACATACATAAATACATTTCCAAAACATTTTTATTTATGTCCCGTTACGTAGGCGTCTGCTTCTTTTTGAGGTTGGTCCAAGATGGCTTTCATTTCTTTAAATGGATCCCATGGCTTTAATTTACATTTCTGTAATGGGTTCCAGGACGAAATATATAAATAAATACAAATAAGTTGCTAATTCTGTTTTGCAATGCTTGGTTTTCTCATGTTTGAACTGTTAGAGCGGGGCTCCCCCTTAAATAATAGGCGCTTCTTTCAATTATTTTTTTCTATATACTGTAAATATTTGTTTTATTATTGAAGTGTTGATACTTTATCAGTGTTGGAGAATAATTGAGATGAGATATTTACCTACAGCATGTAGACTTTTGAGTGAAGAATAGAACATAGATTGACTTTGCAGTTATGTCTAGCTCTGCAGCACTAGACATTGCATACTTATTTCATGGTGTAATGTAAACATACATGTAACACCTCTATCCCCCCCCCCCCCGCCACATGAAGTACAAGGTGTACATGTAGAAATATGACTTATGTGAACAGTCCCAAGTTGTAATAATGTTTCTTTAAGCAGGAGTTATGCTTAAAGGTGTATGGGTGCTGTGCAGTTACTGTGTTCTTTTCAGGGATGCTGGTGGATCCGTGCTGGCTCTTGGCAAAAAGTATAGTAAAAGAAAAGGGTGCCGGGAAATTTTAACTGTTAATTCAGCATCCGCTTGTAGCAACAACACAACAGGTTTTTAGTATCTTGAGACTGGTATGTTTAGTTCCTCAAACTATGAGATTTGCAGTGGCTCATCTCTTCTGTAGAACCTCTTGCCCTGCCTGGTACAGACCTAGATCCTAGCATCCAGGAATTACCAGAAGCCCCATCCATGTCTCTTCATAGCCCTGCAGCTGGGAACTACTCTACTGTAATGTAGGTTTTTCCAAGCACTATCTCTAGGGAGCCCCTAATCCTGGGATACTTGCCCTATACTAAAAACAATAAAGATTTCCTCGTTACAGGCTAGAGGAGTCTGAGAACCCCCCTCGTCAGTTATCTCCTGGGAATCCAAAGATAAAAGTGTTGAACATAATACACAACCCCCTGTTGCAGGACAAATTTAAAGGCTGGGTTTAATATTACAATAAGGTCACCCCATATCAGGTGCCTTCTGACATCATCCAGAACTAAGGCGGTGCCAGACACTAACCTTTAAAGCTGTGTAGCCATGGCTGGTCCAGGCTATATTTTCTGCCTTCTTCACGAAAGTCTTAGTAGCTACATGCAGTGTAAGGCTATCCTCTGGGGTTTACCCACCCCCCCCCCCCCTCATGCCCCTCTGAGTGACAGGGCTGGAGGTGAAACTGGGTCTGTGTGTAGCCAATCATGGTGCAGACCTTGTGCCCTCCCCCTCTGTGCCTTAGGCCTCGGTCCCGCTGCGCTCGTTGGCGCGGGCGGCGGGTCGCGAGTTCCCCACCAGCAGGGGAATCCTCGCGAGCCGGTCCCGGTCCCCCCTGGCTGCACAGCTGATTACACGCTGTAGCGCGTCAGCCGCTGGAGACACCAGAGAATGGTGTTTCCTAGCGTTGACGCGTGACGTGTGTGGCTGTGAGCCAATGGGGAGGGGAGGCTTCGGGAGGAGGAGAGGCTTCGGGGAGCGGGGAGGAGTGTGGAGGGACAGCAGGTGAGTGCCTTTCTCTGTGTGTGTGTCTGAGTGCGTGCCTGTCTGTGTGTGTGCCCGAGTGCCTGCCTCTGTCTGTGTGTGTGTGTGTGTATATGAGTGCGTGAGTGCCTGCCTGTATGTGCGCGAGTGTGTGTGTGTATGAGTGCGTGAGTGCCTGCCTGTGTGTGTGTGTGCGCGTGTATGAATGAGTGCCTGCGTGTGTGTGTTTAAACTTACCTTCCAGCTCCAGCCCGAGTCCGTGGAGGGAGGGGGGGGAGAGTAGCGGGTCCCTCCGCTCAAGCCACGCCCCCCCTCCCTGTCAAACCGCCCACCTCCCGATCAAACCTCCCACCTCCCGCTCCGGCTCCCGCTCCCTACAGACCGCAGATCGCGGTCTGTGTATCTCAGCGCACCGCCTGTCAGCAGCGCAGGTGCGCTGACTCTGGGAGCGGGGCCTTAGCCTTAGGGAGGAAGCGTTCTAAATCAGCGGTGCGCAATCTTTTCTACTCGCTCCCCCCCCTCCTGCTTCTCTCCTTGCTCGCCACCCCCGCTCTTATCTTCTTTTCAGCTCCCGGTGTCAAATGACGCCGCGGTGTCACATTGCCAACATGACTTCACATGACCCAGTGGCATCATTTGACGCCGCGTTGCCATGGTGACGCGTCTCTGAAGAGAAGGTAAGGGAAGTTGCAGAGGCCTCACGCGATCCCCCGGCATTCATTTAAATTACATCTAAATTATAGTCAGTTGAGCTCTCCCCCTCCTGGGGTAGAGACATGCAGTTCTAGTTCTTCCTGGCTGGGAGTGAGACATGCTCTGAGCCTCTTAGGGGGTTGAGGTGAAAAGATCTAATTGACTGCAAGGCCTCAATTGAGAGAAGCCAGGTACCATCAGAGGCTTGGGACCTATCCATAAAACCCTATGCATACGCTGTAATAACAACTGCAGTGGCTGCTTCAATAAAGGATCTCTGCCTAAGTTACAGTCTATTGGGTAGAGGTATGAGAGAAGACTGTCATGGTGGGGACTCTCTCCAGTAACCCTGGAGCCTGCTATGACTGGAGGCGCTGGCACCATGAGAAGAATCTGAAGGATCACCAAAAGCCTGTCCTGTTTCCCTTTAGCAATGCGGACTCTCAGCATCTCCGGGAACCTCACAGGTATTTAGCACCATGACACCTGTAGCTTTAGCAAGATCTCCCAGAGAGGTGAGGGGTGTGTGGAGTAGCGCTGCCCACTGCGTGTGTGTGTGTGGGGCTGTTTGTGCACTTGTAGATACCTCCCTGGGCACTCCTGTACCCAGGTACCGCTGAACAACACAAAGGATCCATCTGATCCACCGACATATGTTGGTTCGGTCCATCAGCGAAGGCGTCCGCCTCTGTGTGGGGTGAACTCCCGCAGGAGGGTCTCACCATAAAGTCTCTTGATAGCTGGTGGTCTGGTCCCAGACGACAGGCTGCAAGTCACCGCGCAATGCTTCTCACTGCTGCTGTGCCTATCACTATCAGGGCTAAGGTGAGCATCCCTGTCTGGGGGCCTTCCCTACAGTATCACAAGCTGGTAGCGACTCGGGGCCTAAGGGGCAAATCTAGACCTAGTCCAGGGAAACACTGTTCCCTGGACACTACCCCTCTGGTTGCCTCCTGGTCTCTGACTGGCATGGTCCCTCTGAAGCGCGCCAATTGTATCTAACTCCTGCAGCAGTATACCACAACCCTATTGGCTGTTTCGCCCCACATGGTCTGCAGCCCCAGTGGCTACTGGGACTTGTAGTCCCTGTGCCGCACCATTTTGGCCACTGCACATGCGCACCTGCTCCACTGCTCATGCGCAACCTGCAAGATGGCGGCCCCCACTAGCCGGGTGCGCCACGGAGCATCCGGAGCGGTTCCTCCACCGCCCCCGACAGCCGTAGCCCTACCATAGGGGGTCCCTACTGCCCAGCGGATCCGCCCATGTGCTTTTTCTCTGCAATATCATGCTTCTCTTTATTTTTAACTATCTTCTAGAACGTCGGCATGTGGATAGCCCCTTTTAGAAAGTAGAAGCCACAAGGGTCAAGTGCAAAGTGCAAGCTGTATCACAAATTTCAAGCATCTTGCACATGGGGGGGTGGTGGGGGGGGGAGAGAGGGTTGTGTTTATGTGTGTTTATAATATTATATATATACATAATACTATATCTATATATAGATATATCTATATATAGTAGTTGTCTGAAATATATTAAAGTTTGTCTTTAGTGTAGGCAATATTTTGCTTTTTGGCTGAAGTCACTAGCAGCCTCATTCGTAATGAAAAAGAATTTTTTTTAATGATTCAGTTTTAGAAGTTGTTTGATAATAACTGAAGATGTCTTCAGTCAAAAGCATGTGTTTTATCCTTTTTAAAAGCCAATAACACGGTACTCTGTATCATTCCTAACGTTCCTCTTGACCAAGAACTGCAGTCTCTCATGATTAAATTATGCAAAGAATGAAGTTATGTTCATTGGAAAGGCCACGTGATGGTGGGAATGGCTTTGCAAAGTCTTGTGCATTGGGGTCTTTCATGAAGGCCGTAAAGTACTTCCAGATGCTTCCTAGCTCCAGTCATGGTAATCTGTCATTTTCATTAGTAGACTTTGTAGCTCTAACTGAATGCCAATTTCCTATTTTTATAATTGGTATTAACAAGGCCATACAGTGGTGTCTTTGAGTGAGGCACCTGCAATACACACATTTCATTTTGGTACACTTTAGTGCATTTCACACAGTTGACGTTTTAATAACTACCATTGATAAAGTAGAAATCAGGTTTTGACAGGCTAATTTTAATATAAATATAGCCTTGGCTGGTCCAGACTATCTTTCTGCCCTCCTGTCACATAAATCCTAGTAGCTACAGACAATGACAGGCTATCCTGTGGGGTTTACCCCCCTCACACAGCCTCCCTGAATGGCAGGAGAGGTGTGACACTGGGTCTGTGTTGTAGCCAATCATGGTGCAGACCTTGTGCCCTACGCTTTTGCATTAGGGGGGATTCCTTCCAAATTGTAGTCAGGAATCTTTATTGCTGTACATCAGGCATCCACTGCAGTTCTCCCTACAGTGGTGCAGAGTCTTGGAAGTCCCATACTTCTAGATGGTGCAGGCTCTGGTCTTACAGGCCTTGGTGGCTGAGCCTGATGTTCCCTCAGTCCAGAGACTGAGGTGAGCAAGGTGAGCACGCTCATCCCTGCCATGGGAGAGACTCGCAGCTCTTTCTTCCTCTCTTCACGGAGCAGGAAGCAGACTGAATAACTTTTGCTACACCCACTTGGAAGACTGAAGAAGGGGCGGGCTACTGAACTGTACCTATCCCTGATAGGCTTACACAGGACATGTGTCACCACCTTACTTTCATCACTTAATAGAGGGGCATAAGGAGGGGTCAAGAGCCCATAGATTTGACCTGTTACTGCCTGCAGCTAACAGGACTTGCATAATAGGGATAACATGGGGAAAGAAAGGTACCATGGGACATACCCTTTTACAGTAGTTGGTGTGTTTATAGTGGTGATCACAACCTATACAGCGCCTAGGTATGTAATCTTTTCAGTCTACTACACCTTTTGTCTCTGTATAAGAGTAGTTGTAGAAAAGCATTCTGTAAAGAGTTTTCATTTTAACCTGCAATAAACCTTCACAGAGTAGTAAATTAAATAATATTTACTAACCCTAGTACATTTCCAACAATTAAGTGTAGCTCTTGAATATACTTCAGTCAGAGATCAAACCAAGATGAATCTGTAAAGTAACCAAGTAAAACTTGATGCAAGCTTGTTAAATAATAGTTTCACAAGATCTGCAGGCATGTTTAAAAAAAAAAGTACTATACATTAATTTTCCCTTCTGTACCTTGCTCTGTACAACTGGGTTCTAATTTATGTACCCAGTAACCAGACATTTAAAAAGTTATGGTAGGTAAAAAAAAGAAAAGTCTCTGGCTGCAGCGGAAACATTGCTTAGAAAGTGATAATGGGGAAAGACAGAGTTGCAGACATGTCTGAGACATGCAAATGTGCCCATAAGTGATTACAGGCATACCCCGCATTAACGTACGCAATGGGACCGGAGCATGTATGTAAAGCGAAAATGTACTTAAAGTGAAGCACTACCTTTTTTCCACTTATCGATGCATGTACTGTACTGCAATTGTCATATACGTGCAGAACTGATGTAAATAAGGCATGTGTAACAGGCTCTATAGTCTCCCCGCTTGTGCACAGCTTCGGTACAGGTAGGGAGCTGGTATTGCTGTTAAGGACGTGCTGACAGGCACGTGCACGAGCTGCCGTTTGCCCATTGAGCGATATGTACTTACTCGCAAGTGTACTTAAAGTGAGTGTCCTTAAACCGGGGTATGCCTGTATTCTTGTTTGTGGTTCTCCGTAATGAATTTGCTTGCTTCTTGGCAAATCAATTTAGAGCTCCATCTTGAGGTCATTGTAGGAAATACGGGAAAGGCAAATATTTTTACTTTACAAGGCTAAAGATAGCTTTTGTATTATTATTGGTGTCCGTTTTGCCTTTTATGAAGCTTATAGAGCTGTATTTGACCTGAAGACCTTTCACGCGAATCTCAAAATGTACAATAATTATCTTAATCCAGTAAAGTACAGCAAGCGCTTATGTAAGTTATACATCATGACAAGCCAGACATACACACCTGATCTCACCCACAGCTCCCTGCCATCTCTTCCCCTGTAAATGGTGTTAACCTTTTCATTTAACACTGACTAACCTTAAACCTTGCCCCACAAATCAAGCATCCCAATAGCCTGCACTCATGGCTATTGTCCCACAGTCACTTATACCACCCATTGTGGCCAAGCACACCCATCTACAGCACTTATTCCCTCACCTGCTGTCTCTGTAACTTCCCCATCAAACCTCTTAGATTGTAAGCTCTTCAGGGCAGGTATTTCCTTTCCCATCGTCTGATTTTTGCTGCACTTATTGTATTATAATTCCCTGTACTGTATTCTTTGTGAAGCGCTGAGTACACTTTTGGTGCTATATAAATAAAGACATACAATACAATGACAAGCACCAGTAATAGTGCTACCTCTTGAATTTACAAGGTACTGTATGGTCATACAGGCCCAGGCAAGATTAAGACCCTTAGCACTGAAAATATTACAGTGCCCCATATGTAATTTTAAATAAAAACAATACTGAACCATAAATTCTTAGTATAGGGATTCTAACCTTTTCATGGCTCGCATCGCATAAAGCCATACCGAAATGAGATGAAGATGAAATGTGGGGGTTACGCAAAGCCATGCATTGGCTGCGTAGTAGGGATGCAGCAACGAGCCACAGAGGACTAATGTATAAAATGGCGTCTGTCCTGACATCTAACCGTGACAATTAGAATATTAGAAACGGCAGATGTAACTATTGTGACCTACAAATCAACAAGTACACTTAATACGCACTTAATATTCGATTAAAAAATGCTCAAGTTTCGATCTTCGTTAGTAGTACACCCCCTGGTATAGGTGGGGATAAGTTATAAAAGAGAACAGAAAAATGGGGAATGAGTATAGAGTGGAGTGTTAGAAAAACCAACAAAGTTTAGATTTTTTCCCATGGTGACTACTTCAATACTTTTTTTTAAAATATCAAATGTCAATTTCTTTAAAAAAAAAAAAAAAAATCTCTTTTTTTGTGGCGCCCCTACTTTGCTGGTGCCTTAAACACGTGCTTAGTCTGCCTATTGGGTAGTCCAGCATTGATGATAGGGCGTTGATGTCATTTGCCCAGCGTTCGTGAAAGTTGGCTTTAGTTGAACATATGATTTCTCTTTTCTTAAATCCAGGCTAGGGACATTTTTCTAGTAGGGATGCTTCAGTACGAGTTGGAAAACGAAAAGTTGCAAACACTAGTTCATGTTCACACATTGTGCGAATTAGAAATAATACGTTATTTTATTTACTACAGTTCAACCCTGTTATAACGTGATCCGCTACAATGCAGATCCACTTATAACGAGGTCTGATTTGAAAAACATCTCCAAGTTTTTATTTTTTTATTAGCGAAATGGCCGCCACGCGAGGACTTACCTGGCATCTGCAGCTCTCTCCTCCATCTGAGATTTAGGTGTGTGTGTGTGTGTGTGTGTGTGTTGTGTGTGTGTGTGTGTGTGTGTGTGTGTGTGTGTGTGTGTGTGTGTAGCCGTCCATTCCTCTCAGCAAATCCTGGAAGTTTGCCAAAAAAATAAGACACGTTTACACCGGGTTATAAGTGGATCCGTGTTTTAGTGGATTGCGCTATAACGGGTTGAGCTGTATATAACTTATCGAATGCAGTACTTTAAACAATATTGCAGAAGTCTGTGAGCATGGCTATTACAGACATCAGCCTGCTCCGAGATAGCTGCTGAGACTCGTAATGGGGTGCCCCTAGCTGATCACATGCCACTCTAGTAGGGCGGCATCTTTCTCTCTGACTTCTGCGAGACTCTTCAGTGGTTCCCACTTGGGAAAGTCTATCATAGTCTTAGGGTCTTGACCCAGCTCTAAGTGGATACTCAGTCTTTGCAAAGTCTCTACTGGGCACAAAACTTGGTCTTCTGGGATCCAGAGGATGGGTTGTTGAAGTCACTGGCGTGGGTGCATGAGATGCGGGCCCATTACCCGGTGCTCCTTCGGGAGGTGCCCACCAGTCTCCATTTGAACCAGCGGAGGTTCCTTCCATAGAATCCTGATTTGATTCAGCTACTGTAGTGGATCCGATTGCTCTTCAGACCCCTCTGACTTCCTAGCTCTTACTATTGTCTTTGATTCGGGGTCAATGTCTCCTATTTGTGGAATGGGCAACAAATTATTTCTGTGCCAGACCTTTACCCGCCCATCCACGTCTTATGCGGTAGACCAGGAGGCCTGGCATCTGGGACTCGACTCGTGTTTGCCAGGAATCCCTAGGTTACGAAGGAGAACAGCATCTCTGGGCCTTAGTTCCCGATAATGACCTTATGGTCATAGCTTCTCTTGTTGCCGGTATTTAGATGTGCCAAGGCCTTTTCCGCCAATTGATACACACATTGCAGGCTTGCTTGAAGTCGCTGAACGTATTTGAAATGTGCAGTATTGGGTACCCCATCAGTAGATTCCCGGAGGCGAATGTCCACAGGCAGTCATGCCTCCCGCCTGAACATTATAAAGTACAGAGAGTCCCTGTAGATTCATGTCAGTTCAATTATATGCATGCACCAGCGCTTCAACGTGCTAACTTCATTCGGTCTTTTGTGAGTCCTTTAGGGTGCCTAGCATGTCGAGCAACGTTCAGTTGAACCTCTCCAGCAGAGGCTCCCCTCTGAATGATACGGAGTGGTCCTAGATTTCTGGATATTGAGTAGCTTAAGCAGCTCCTTGATAAGCTCGCTCTCGAAGTCTCTGCCCTGGTCAGAGAGCATCTGATTATGGAGGCCGTAGTGGGCAAAGTATTTCTCCCACAGCACTTTAGCCACCGTGGTCGCTTTTTGGTCTTTGGTCACCACCAGCATGTTCCCGTTGCCTCTTGAATCAGGTTCGATGCACAAGAAGTCCATACACACTAGATCTAGGGGCCTGGAGCTATTTAGGTGGCCCATTGGGGCTGCATTGTGGCCCATTGGGGTGGGCCGCTCTACTGACTCCTGCATTCCAGGTCAGAAGAACCAATCTCTCACTAGGCCAAAGTTCTTGTCTATGCCTAGATGCCTGTGCTCATCATGCAAAGATTGTAGGACCTGTCCCTCCAGGCATCAGGGCAGTACCAGTTATTTTCTGTCAGGGTAGTTATTGTATGGCACAATCCTGTAGCAGAGACCACGATCCATGTGGATCTTATCCCATTCTCTCATAAGGACTGGTACGGTCTTGATAGGGGCCCACTTCATCAAGGAGGGGTTGGTTCGTTGGATGACCTGGTGTATAGCCTTAGCCGCCGGATCCCTCATCTGGTATATCACCAGTTCTTTCCAGGTGATAATATACTCTGGGGTAACAGACATGCCTTCTGGATGGCAGTAAGCAGCAGGGATTGCCATGGTCTGGCATCCCAGGGAATCTGCTACTCTCAGCTTAGAGAATGCAATCTTGTCCTCCACTATGGCCGCAGTGTAGCACACTGCCCGCATCCCAGCGCCAGAAATGTCCTCCCACAGATCGTCGTGTTGGGTTGTACACAGTCCAGGTCTCCTGGAGAGAGCATCGGTTCCGATGTTTAGAGGCCCCGGCTTATATTTCAAGGGGAACTGATAATTGGAGAGCAGCCAGCCATCTGTGAGGAATCGGGGAGTGCGTCCCTTGCGGCGTGTTCCCTCCTCGCCTATCTATAGTACTGCAGTGGCAGCTGCCGAAGATTCGCCCCCCGGTGATGTGCGCATCACCATTCCTGTTACAGAGCGTGCGCACACCCACTCTTTCTATGCACGTTCACTGAGCATAGCTCCGCCCCCTCGGGACGCACCGCACCTCCGCTGTGCGCAGTGCACACGCATGACGGCGTGCAACGAGCCCCAGCTACGTGTCAAGCTTTGCTTTGAGCCTTGTCTCCTGCAGCCTATCCTGGCATCTGCAGAGGTCCCGCCTCCACTCCCTCCCCTACTGGTTCCTGTCTCCTATATAAGACTGCCTCTTCCTGGCATACCTTGCTGAACATAGACTTTGTGTAGCCTTGTGTGTGCCTGGCTTATCCAGCCCTGTCTTGCTTTGTTTTCTACAGTTACCTCTCGTGTACCAACCTGGCTTTGGATTTAGATTTGGATTCTCTCTGGCTGTGACCCCTGGCTTATGGTTTAACCTCTCGTGTACCGACCTGGCTTTCCATTTGGATTCTCTCTGGCTCTTTACCCCTGGTTTACGGATAACGACTATGTGTACCTCTCCTACCCTTGGAACCTGGCGAATATTGGATTAACCCTTTTTCTTCATACCCAGACCCAGCAATACTACAAACCACCTACTGGGCCCGCCTTCGCTACTGTGGGTGTGTGGCATTGTCCTTCCCACCTCAGTGCCGGGGTCAGGTCTTGTCTGTCGGCTTGCACAAGCGTGACAGTATGTTCAGCCCAACAAACATTGACCCCCCATGAGGTGGGTTTAAGCCAGTCCCGGTCTAAAACCCAGCCCCTGTTTGTGTTTCCGGCCATGTCTGAAAGATTATCCCAAGCCATTGACCGGCTCAAGAAAGAGAGGGAGCAATCCCCGGATTCCCTCCCTGCTATGAGACAACCCCTCTGTGCTTCACGTCCAGCTACAAGACCCATTGGGGAACCCCGATTTTCTTGGGATCCCAAAGCTAATGTTGCATGTCAGAAGTCAAAGGAGGAATTTTTCAAGTCACCATTTTCAAACTCAAGTTCCCTTTTCTCTGACTCTAATGCTGTGCCTGATTTAACCCCTGCAAGTCAGCTCTGCGAAGCTCCCATTGCAAATGACTGTATTGCTCAAGCCAAAGTTTCATTCCTACAGCCAAAAGATGAACTTATTAGGCCTCCAGTTTCAGAGTTAAACTCTCCTTTTTCAGACCCTCATGCAGGATCTGCTTTAACCCATGCTACTACTCAACCTCTGGGTTTAAAGACAGACCTTCCATATTATGCTCCTCCTAAAGCTCAAGCTACAGAGCCTGTTGGGATTTACTGTTTTCACCGCTCTGCCCTAACTAAAGTTCCCACTCCTGAAACTAGCGTCCCTGTCCTTAAAACCTTTGCAGTACCTAGTGTTACCCCTCCAGTTTCTCAGAAAGTTGCAATCCCTGCCTGTGTCTCTAAATCTCTTTCCTTAGAGCCTTCCTTTCCTGCATTGACAGATCAGGTTTCCAACTCAAAGTTTTCTTTCACTCCTCCCACTGCAAGATTTCAGCTCCCTGCTTCTGTATCTCAGAATCAAGTTTGTAAGCCAAAGCTTCCTTGTTTTCCTTTCCCTGCAAAGTGCCAGATTCCTGTTATTGCATCTAATGATTCTCCAGCACTCCCTGTGTTAACCTGTACCACTGTTAAAAACCCTGATGTCATAGCAGCCTTCCCTTTCTCTGACTCCCCAGTAGCATGTGATATGCCTATCACAAATGTTAAAACCCCTGTTTTAAAGAGTACAGGCATACCCCGCATTAACGTACGCAATGGGACCGGAGCATGTATGTAAAATGAAAATGTACTTAAAGTGAAGCACTACCTTTTTCCCACTTTTGATGCATGTACTGTACTGCAATTGTCATATACGTGCATAACTGATGTAAATAAGGCATGTGTAACAGGCTCTATAGTCTTCCCGCTTGTGCACAGCTTCGTACAGATAGGAAGCTGTATTGCTGTTCAGGACGTGCTGACAGGCGCATGCAGCTGTTTGCATATTGAGCGAAATGTACTTGCGAGTGTACTTAAAGTGAGTGTCCTTAAAGCGGGGTATGCCTGTACCCTCTCTGAAATGTCTGTGTTTTCTGCCACTGCTCCTAAAAATCCAGTTTCAGAGTTCAGGTTAGCCTTGTCAAAGTTTTGTAATCCTGTTGCAGTACCTAGCAGAAACTCTCATACACCCATTTCAGAGACCAGTGCACTTGTCTCTAAACCCTTTACAGTACCAAGTGTAATCACTGCTGCCCCTCAGACATTTGAGATTTCTCCCTTTGAGTCCAAGCCTTTTTTCTTAGAGACACCTGCTGTAATTGGTTCTCCTTTTCCTGTTTCTCAATGAACTACTTCAGAGATCTGCCTTTCTGTCTCTGATTCCTTTGCAAGTTTTCAGTCCCCTGTTACTGCATCCCAGGAGTTTCCAGCAGTTCCTGAGTTAATTAGTGTAAGTTCCAAAGCTCCTGATGTAAAAGCATGTTTTCCTCCCTCTGACTCTCATGTAGTAAGTGACTTGCCTGTCACTAATACTCCTGCTGTAACTCCCACTGTAATTGGTTCCTCTTTTGCTGATTCCCAACCAACCACTTCAGAGATAAGTTTATCTGTCTCTGGTTCCTTTGCAAGGTCTGAGTTTCCTGTTGCTGCATCTAAGGATCCAATTGATAAGTCATATTTCTCTGTCTCAGAGTTCCCTGCTATGTGTGAAACACTTATCTCTGACTCTCCTGTAGTGTGTGATAGTGCTATTGATAATTATAAGACTCCTGTTTTAAAATCAAGTTTCCCCGACTCACCTGCAATGTCTGAGGTCCCTTTGACTTTTTCTAACGCTCCTGCCACAAAGTTTTCTATAGTATCTGCTATACCTACTGTGGATTCTCAGACACTCACTTCTGTGACAAGCAGACCTTTCACCAATACCCATTCCGGATTAAGCGTACCTAGTCTTGCCCTTGCTGTTTTGCAAATACCCAGTACAGACTGCATGACTGCTGCTATGAACTCTGGACTGTCTCTCATGGAACTTTCAGCAGTACCAAATGTCTGTACTGATTCAAAGGACCCTGTGTACAAAACAGATTTATTCTGCACGGATTCTTCTGCAATATCTCCAGAAGCCATAGAGTCTTGGACTTCCACTCCCAAGTCAACTTCGCTACCCATTGCTCCCTCTGTAGTACCTGATGTGCCCTCTCCGGACTTTTTGGTGCTTTCTTCTAAGACTGTACTGCTCCTTTTGGACGTTCTTGCCTTGCCTGTGGTGCCCGTCCCCGCTTCTTGTGCTCCCATCGTGGGCACTGGTGTGCTTCTCTCCAGATGCTGATCGAGGTCGACTGTGACCTCTGAAGATGCCCAGACTTTGGACCTGATGTTCTCTAAACCTCACCTACCTAGGGGTGCTGACCTTCTATTGATTGCTATGCCACTGCTTTTTCTTTTGAAGAAAGCGCTCGCTGACAAATGCCCTTGCCGCAGACCTTCCACTATGCCCAGAGGGTTCAGGAACAATTCCATGTCACCCAGATCCCTGAGTAATCCTGTTTTGGCTCGCCTGGAGTTCTCACCTGAAGGGGTGGGTACTGTGAGGAATCGGGGAGTGCGTCCCTTGCGGCGCGTTCCCTTCTCGCCTACCTATAGTACTGCAGCGGCAGATGCCGAAGATTCGCCCCCGCTGATGTGCGCATCACCGTTCCTGTTACAGAGCGTGCGCGCACCTGCTCTTTCTATGCACGGTCACTGAGCATAGCTCCGCCTCCTCGGGACGCACCGCACCTCCGCTGTGCGCGGTGCACGCGCATGACGGCGTGCAACGAGCCCCAGCTACGTGTCAAGCTTTGCTTTGAGCCTTGTCTCCTGCAGCCTATCCTGGCATCTGCGGGAGGTCCTGCCTCCGCTCCCTCCCCTACTGGTTCCTGTCTCCTATATAAGACTGCCTCTTCCTGGCATACCTTGCTGAACATAGACTTTGTGTAGCCTTGTGTGTGCCTGGCTTGTCCAGCCCTGTCTTGCTTTGTTTTCTACAGTTACCTCTCGTGTACCAACCTGGCTTTGGATTTGGATATGGATTCTCTCTGGCTCGTGACCCCTGGCTTATGGATTAACCTCTCGTGTACCGACCTGGCTTTGCATTTGGATTCTCTCTGGCTCTTTATCCCTGGCTTACGGATAACGACTATGTGTACCTCTCCTACCCTTGGAACCTGGCGAGTATTGAATTAACCCTTTTTCTTCATACCCAGACCCAGCAATGCTACAAACCACCTACTGGGCCTGCCTTCGCTACTGTGGGTGTGTGGCATTGTCCTTCCCACCTCAGTGCCGGGGTCAGGTCTTGTCTGTGGGCTCGCACAAGCGTGACACCATCTTTGACTGGTGGTATCCAATTTGTCAGACGTAAGCATATATCAAAGGGTTGTTGTTCATTCGTACTTCGAAAGATACGCCATACAGATAATCGTTGAATTCCTCCACTACTGCCCACTTGAGGGCGAGGAACTCAAGTTTATGAACTGGATAGTTCTGCTCACTTGGTGTTAGACTTTGGCTCACGTAGGGCACTTGGCGAAGGCCAGCAGGATGCTTCTGGTGCAATATTGCTCCCAGCCATTTGAAGCTTGCATCCACATGTAATACAGCTCGGGATCGGCATAAGCCAAAACGGGTGTTTCAGTGAGGCTTTTCTTAAGGTTCACGAATGCTTTCTCGCAGACGGACGTCCACATATCTCCGAGGGGTTCTGAGCGGATGATGTGGCCTTCTGCCGAGGTTCCTCTGGGTAGATTCTCAGGAGGTTGTTAAGGACCTTGGCTTTGCTGTAGTAGCCTTCCACGAAGCGGCGGTAGTATCTCAGAATCTCAGGAAATACCGTAGCCCCATCATGTTGTCTGTTTGGGGCAGTTCACCACGGCTTCGACCTTGGCGGGGTCAGTAGCCACTCCGTTGGCGGATACTATATGACCCACGTAGGTGACTGACGTGAGGCAGATCCAGCATTTATTATGTTGTTATTCAAAGTTGTTTCATGTTACATTTCCTTGGGTTTAATTTCCTTCTATGTTCAAGATATATTCATTATTTGTTTCAAGGTACAACATGTCACCTGTGTTAAACACTTTCATATCAGGTTTACTGACATATTCTACTATCTCTTTTGATGCTTCGTCCTATATATATATTTAACCCTGCTTCCCCCCTTCCCCCAGACTCTACGGTGTTGTCTAGGGTGCATGAGGGCAGATTACATGCGGTGTGGTGCATACCTGTGAGGAACAGGAGGGCCTGAGCTTCCGCGATGTTATTGGGGAGCCGGGACCGGGCTTCTGGGGTGGTAGCCTCCATGATCTCTTAGTGGTGCAGCGCCTCCATCTTCTATACTCCCAGGAATATGCAACAGGACCTGTATAGAAGAACCCCTTGGGTCCAAGGGTAATAGCTTCCAATTCACACACACTCTTTGGTAACAAAGGATAGTCTCTTTTATTGGCAGATCAGCAACTCCCAATGGTAGTGGCGTCCAGTAGCCGCAACAACAACAGCCAAGCTGTACTTATTACTCCTCTCTCCTCCCACACAGATAATTCCTCCTCTCCTTCCCTCCAAGTCTCTCCTCCGACAGGATGGTCTGGGCTAGGGGTTCAATACCCTGTGACCCACCCCCGAGTTTATCCTCGCGGTGGGGCTTGGATTCTCCCCATCACCCCAGGCAGTGGGGTGAGGGCATTGGTCCACCAGGTCTATAACTCTATCAGCTCTACTAAAGAAAGCTGAATCTCTCCACTCCTCTCTCTGCTCCTGCACTCTGTGCAGGGGAGACAGCGGTCTCCTCCAACTCCTCGGACCGATCCGCAGGACTCTTCGACTCACGGCATACTAACTGCACTGCAGACTCTCGGCATACTGACTGAACTGCAGACTCTCGGCATAACGACTGCACTGCAGACTCTCGGCAGAACTAACTCTACTCACAGGAGTTGGCTGCTAAATATAGAGCTAGCCCCACCTCTCGTAATGTCAGCAGAACCTCCCCTCCTGCAGCAGAGTCCAGGCCTGCATCTACCACTCAGGGCAGGGTTATGAAGGGGGAAAACCCATGATGATTACTGGTGCCTGATCTTAACAGGACTTACCACAATAGAAGGGAGATAGGTATAGCCTGTGCTGTTTACAGGGGGCTACATATATATGGGTATATTTTAATATTATAGATTTGTTGTTTCAATTGGGCATTAGTGCATATCATTTCATTTGTTTTGTTTTTATTTTGGTGGCCAATATAGTATTGTTTTCTCTTTTTTCAATTGTATAATATATGTCTGCGCAATTTGATTAATTCCACAAGACACACTTATACTTTTGATAGTAGTCATTTGGTCATCATTTTAACTGTTTTTTAACTTCACCTTCATGTTGTGGGTGTGTGGTGGTATGCACCTGTTGCTCATTTATTTTGGGCTACAGATGCAGGTGCTGCTGCTTACACACACTATAATAGAGTGTTTTTCATGCAAACGGATCACTCTTTGACAAAGGGCTGAAACGCGTCAGAGGATCCATTTGCACACTGTTCCAATAAAGATTTTATAGTCACTACATCAGCCTTTTTGCATCTCTTCATCACGGCTGTGCTGCGTCTATACCTCCTGGGGGAGGATTTCTACACATGTAATACAGCTCGGGATCGGCATAAGCCAAAACGGGTGTTTCGGTGAGGCTTTTCTTAAAGTTCACGAACGTTTTCTCGCAGACGGACGTCCACATATCTCCGAGGGGTTCTGAGTGGACAACTTCAGGCCTTCTTTACCCAGTCTGTCTAATACCTTCAACAGTCATTCCTCATGCTCTTCTAGAGTATTCCCGAACATGATAATATCGTCCAGTTAGACTAAACACTCCCGGGGATTCATGTCTCCGATGGTCTTTTCCATCAACTGCTGGAAGGGTACTGGGGCACTGCAAATGCCTTGTGGCATTCGGGTGAACTGATAAAAGCCAAGGGGACAGACAAACGCCGCCTTCTCCTGATCTTCGGAGCTCATAGGTACCTGGTTGTACCCAGACCGCAGGTCCAGCACGCTGAACCATTTTGCCTTTCTGACAGCGCATTGAGGGGTTCTTCTATACTTGGCAGGGAGTATTGGTCGGGGATGGTATGATTGTTCAGGGTCCGGTTGTCTACACACAGGCGGACATATTCTTTTTGCGCACCACTATGAGCGTAGGGGCTACGGGATTCGGTCATGATGCCTGCCGTCTCCATTTCTTTCATGATGTCACTCACATCTTCCACATCGCTTTGAGCGATGCATGGAGAGTGCTCCCGGAAAGGCGTGGTATCATTCAGGTGGATCGTGTGCTGGATGCTCCGGCTGCAGCCCACATCCATCTCGCAGGTGGAGAACACTTCCCGGTGTTCTCCCAGCTTGCCACTTAGCCTTTCCTTCCTTTCGGCGGACAGTGTCTATTCCCCAAAGTCAAACGGCAGTTTGGCTGGCTTATCTTGCACGGCGGCGGTGCTTGAGCCACCATCTCGACGGGGGTAACTGGGTTTATCCAACCCAGTCTTTGATCTTGGTTGAAGGGCATGGTGTATGGGGAGATGTTCTGGATGAACACCTTGATCGGGCATACTCTCTAGAGAGAAGTAATGGTCACGCCTCATCACGACCCGGATAGCAGCACACTGCGTCCATGTACATTACTCCCCCTGGTGGAATCTCGGTCAACCCCGTTGTGTGATTAAATAGATTACCATACCCCTCCTGGGCCGAGCTTCTGCAGTACTCTTCCTTCAGTACCAGGTGGATCGGCAGTTTGCTGGCCACCTTTAGATAAGCTTGGATCACTGCCCACACCACATCGGTGTTGGTCCCCAAGATAATTGGGGAGCTGGGATGTTCTCGGGCCTTGGGATATATTAGAGCCTCCACATCCATGGTGTGACACTAGCCGGTGTTCAACTGCGGTATATCCAGCCGTACTTTCACCACGCCATCGATGGGTTAGTCGTCATTGCTGAGACCCTGCAGCTTCATCTTCTCTGCTGACTGCATGGGCCGGTGCTTAAGATGTTGGTCAAAGAAGGGTCGGTATATGATAGTCACTTGTGACCCGGTATCCAGCAAAGCTGAGGAGTAAATACCTTCCACTGGGATTCTGATGATGGCTGCCCGTCCCACTCGACTGGGAGCTTCCAGTTGGGCTGCTTCATCGGTGCTAGACACTGGGTTGCTTTCCAATGGCAGGAGGGGTTGAGTGTTAGTTGGTGGCACTGCGCGGGTCATGACCCTAGGGTAGTAGGTCTTGGGCTTCCGACATTTCTTGGAGAAGTGTCCGCCTTTACCACTGTGGTAGCAGCGGTCAGTACAGTCTTCTCCGGCCCCGGATGGGGGAGCTAATCTCCTAGATGGTGAGAAGGTCTGTCAGTACTGCTTCTGGGGAGTAGAATCCTCAGACTTCTCCGTGGCCTTAGCCTGCTTTCCTGGAGTCGCAATGCTCTTCCCTTGGGAGGATTTCTGGGATGCTTTAGGTGTTATGCTGGTGCTGCCCGCAGGCCAGACCCGTCCCTTCTACTGAGGTGAGGAACGTATATGGGCACGCACCCGCAGCAAAAGGAGCGTGTCCGGAGTGTGGTGTTTTAGGCGTTGCCAGGCCAGGTGATGTTAGCTAGCAATACTTGCCGGTACCGGTAAAGAAGTGCCATCGTCGTTGCCATTTTAGCCATGGTCAGGGATTGGAGAATTCCGGAAGGTCGTTGTCCAAGCAGGGGTTGAGAGCCAGAGATAGACGTCCGCCAAGCCAAGTCGTAACCTGAGAGAAATAAGAGAGAGAATGCCAGAGTAGTAATCCTAGTGGAAACTATGTCGAGCAATGAGTGAATGGGAGGACAGGCAATATAAAGTGCGGCTGACCAATCGGAAGTGGAGGCAGGCCTGGAGGAGTGCGTAGGTCCACTTGATTGGCAGACAGGTGAGAACTCTTATTTTGGCAGGGGGTCCTGTTCGTCTGCTGCGGGCATGGTTTCACTGCTAGAGCAGTGAATAAATTATCTTCACCTGGCGCGCGCTGTTCATGCGCGCGGCCGGAACACATGGCAGCCGCATGGGAGAGGGAAGAGCTAGCAGGAGCGAGAGACTGCCGGGGACGGCGGGGAACCCCCAGAGCAGCAGGAGGTAAGTGGTGCCAGCGAGGGGCACGGACCTCAGCAGCGGGAGGTTAAGAAGATGAGGAGGGGCCGCGGGCGCCGCGACCCCTGAATCCTCACAGGTGCCTAGAACCGCAAGATGGCCTCCTGGTCCTGGATTTGGTACATAGGACCTCAAAGTTGGGAGGATTCGTGGTAGCGATCGTGCAGCAAATCCTGGCCAAGAGGGGGGGTGTTAGCGAATGTCCTTCTTGTTTGTCAGAGTCCACAGCATCATCTGCAGCCATCGTGGGAAGTCTGATAGGTCTTCCCCCTCCTTTTGTTTGAGAGCATGGAATTGGGCCAACAACGCAATTGGGTCGTCCTTCCGGCCATTGGCCTTGGTTAGGGCCTGTTGCAGGTCTTTAGCCTCATTTTCTTCATGGCACTCATGGTACAGTCATAAATGGTTGGCGGCCAGCGGCCGTAGACATTCCACGATTCTTTGCTTATTAACCGCATCTGTGCACGTCCACTTGGGCAGTACTTGTACCGCATGGTCGTGCCACTCTTCAAAGGCCTCTTCCCCCTGTGGGGTGGGCCGTAGCCCAGAGAAAGCCTTCAACTTGCGGCAAGGTTGCACCTGGGCCAGCTGACCCATCTTTTCTGTCAGTTGCTGCAGGACACGTATGAGTAACTGGGCCCCATCTGTACTGCTGATACTGTGGTGACTTGGTTCAGGCCTTTGACTGTCAGCTTGTCTCCGGCTAGGGCTCGCTGGTGGAGAGACAGTTGGGGTCACCGGGGAGGACACCAAGGGTCTCTGTTCGTGCGCTGCATTTGAGGTATATGAGTGGACTTCCCCCTGTGGCGTGACGTCAGGGACATGTTCCCTTCTGGATGAGATTGTCTTAAATTTATATTTGGCACCCCAGGTCTGCAATCTCAGCAGTGCCTCCAAATGTAACCCCCTTTCCCCATCACAGAAGACACTACCAGCACTGATATTGCCTGTTTGGCTACCAGAAGGCCTGAGCCTCCGCCACTGGGAGCCTGGGGTGATATCTCGTTCGCCTCGGTGCAGCGCCTCCACCTGCGAAGGATCCCAACGTGGTGGGATACGCCCCTCACAGGAACAATACCAATAATAACCACATACAGGGTATATAACTGGTTTTACTGAACTCAGGATAAGCAACCTGTACCCACAGTATATAGCCCACACACACAATCCCAATACACCAGAGGAGTGTCCTTAATGTACATAGGGTGCCTGGCACCAATATCCCTGATGTCCTTTCTCAATGTCAGGGCCCACCCAAAGTGTATGGAATAGCGCTATCACGTGAACTGTTGGGGTACCTAGCTGGGGATCCTGCACCCGGGTACAACTGGATAACAAACAGGGATCCGTCTGATCTAACGTCGTTGTCGTCCATGAAGGCATCAGCCTCTATGTGGGGTGAACTCCCGTTGGAGGGTCTCATCTTTGAAAGTCTATTACTGCGGTGGTCTGGTCCCAGACCACAGGCTGCAATCACCGCGTGGCCTCTCACAGGTGCTATACCCTGACTATAAGCAGCTAGTGGGGAGATATCAGTCTGAGAATGTTCAGTCCACGCTCTTTCTTCCTAAGAATGTGGAAAATTAATTCCTCTCTGTCCTCTTGCAGCTCCTAGTGTTCGAGGTGTCTTCCCCCACCTCAAAGATGGATCCCGGCGGAGAACTCCGTCGGCAGAGCCAGCAATCAAGAAAAAGAGAGAACACAGGAGCGCACCAAGGTAAGAGTGGGGAGATATCCCTAGCTATAGACTTTCCTTGTAGTAGCCACAACCTACTGTGAGTCGGGGCTTATCTGGGGCCTAAGGGGGGTGGGGTGTGTGTATCTGGACTAGTCTGGGATGCCACCTGCACCCAGACACTACCTTGCCCCTCTGCATCCCTTCTCCGACTGACGTGGTCCCAGGCGCGGCAAAAGTTTCAATCTCCTACTACCGAGATTCTCCTAGCCCTATTGGCTGCCTGGCAACCTCTGGTGCTTCAACCCCTGGTGCTGCTGGGACTTGTAGTTCCCCTGCGGAGCTTATTGTAATGGCCGCCGCAACTACTGCCTTAATGCGCATGCGCGGGGTGTACCAACATGGCCGCCGCAACTTGTGAGCCCACTGCACATGCGCGAGTGTTTGCACATGCACGGCTAATTATAAAATGGCGAGCCCTTACCGGTGTCCCGCCTAGGGGCTGTGGCGACCCGGTCGCCCCTCCAGCTGACCAGAGCCCCCGGGTGCACCCACGCACCTCCTCAGCCCCAGCGAAGGTAACGGGGGGGAATAAATGGGGACCAAGGGGCACCTGGCAACAACTATATTGCGCCTTTATCTGAAGCTTCAATTACAACTGTATTTGCTTTGGTCAGTTCTTTTAGGACAGTATGTTCACCGTGACTAATGTTATCTCTCATTGCTTGAGGCAGTTTTATAATATCATTGGTTTTTGTGGAAACCTCCACATTGGCACAGGTTTTGATTGGTGGTGTGAAGGTGAATCTTGATTTAAGATCAGAGAAAGGAACCTCGCCCTGTATTCATTCATTTTCATTGAGTAGGTGTTGTAAACACATGAAATCATTAGTGTCAAAATTGGCCTCAGGTCTGTTTTTATATATTGTATGTTTATATATTGTCGTTGTTTCCTTCTTACGAAGAATTTATGGAGCAGAAGATTTCTGCTGAAAAGATTCAAGTCTTTGTCATTGTTTACATTGTGCACTGGGGGGAAAATAATTACCCCATTCTCTTTGCATATCACAGGGAATACATAGTAACATTAAAGGCGCAATCCTACATGGGGGTGGGGGGTGATGGGGGAGGAAAAATCTTATGAGTATAAGTTTAATTTTCACTTACTCCTATGTTAAAAAATAAATAAAAAAATGAATACGCTTCTATTTTCTTTGGGTTCGCTGTAATTGTAATTTTATCAATTCATTAAGTAATTAGTGTTCCCTTTTATCTCTGGTTAAGTACAATTAGTTTAGACACCACAACAAAAAGGAAAAAAAAGCGATTTGACAATTTACCGTATGGGCAATATTGATTGCAGAAGGACATGTCCTATAGAGTTCATTGGTGGTTAAACTTTAATCAAGTGAGATACCACTTCTATATTTTATAGTTTCATTGATCCAGAGGAAGGCAAACAAATATCCCAATGAAGCATTTGCCAACTTTGTCTCACAAAAGGAAAAATAAATCCTTCCTGACTACAATAATGACAATGACATTTCTCACTTAGCCAACACCCTTCCTATGTTTAAAAAAAAAAAAAAAACATTATTTCCCTGTAATACCTTTTTGTTAAAGATATCTGCTGATAATATCACGTAAAAAAATAAATCTTCAAGTCCAGTAGCTGTAGAATAGAAGTCCTAATATTACATATAATGGTCTGGCTGTGACGGAGCTGTGCTCCTTAAGAACTTTATAGGGTGTATGCTACCAGGGCCAGGTGCTTTCTGTATCATTTTATCAAACCACCTTTGCACTTCTGTCTGGTGTTAGCCAAATATCAGATCCTTGTACGGGTGAGAGCATTAAGATTAAATGCAGGATTACCTGTAGATCCACAGATGTAGTGTACTTTCTCTGATCTCCATGTGGGTTACTCTATGTTGCTAAAACAACAAGGATGTTGAAACAACGATTAATCGAGCACAAAAGTGTTATTAAAAAGGGCACCGACGCTACGATATTGGTGCAACATTGTGTTCAGCATAAACATTCTATATCTGTTATGAGAGTTATGGGTTTTTAAAATTATACCACCATTAAAGGGTACCGTAGATAGAGATACTGCACTTTTAAAGAGGGAAGCATATTGGATATTTCAATTAAGGACAAGTACTGGAGGTGGACTCAATGAACAATTGAACCTTAAATGTTTTCTTGACAGGCATTGATCGTATCATTACAGTGGTGGACCTGCACCTTCTACCTCCGTTTGCTTAATTCTACACCAATATGGCACGCTGGAAGTTTTATTTTAAATATGAGATACTTTAGACCTTGCTCCATAACACTTCTGTTAGGTTTGTGATATATGTAGTTTGTCTTTTTAGTTTGTTTTGTATGTATAGTTTTATTTATTTATAAATGTCCACTTTACTTTTTATTGTTCCCTAGCTTGTATATACACTACAGGCATACCCCGTATTAATATACGCAATGGGTCCAGACATGTATGTAAAGCGAAAATGTACTTAAAGTGAAGCACTACCTTTTTTTTCCTCTTATTGATGCATGTACTGTACTGCAATAGTCATATACGTGCATAACTGCTGTAAATAACGCATTTGTAACAGGCTCTATAGTCTCCACACTTGCGCACAGATTCGGTACAGGTAGGGAGCCGGTATTGCTGTTCAGGACGTGCTGACAGGCGCATGCGCGAGCGGCCGTTTGCCTATTGGGCGAGGTGTCCTTACTCGCGAGTGTACTTAAAGTGAGTGTCCTTAAACCGGGTATGCCTGTATTGGTTTGTACATGTCTTATTTATGCTCTTAAGGGTTTTACGGGAATATGGTGGCACTATTTTGTATAGGATTAGGTTTTCTCCTCTTTCTTCTATCACTCAGGGGCTTTGCCTCACTGTATCATTGCAACTCTATATAACTATACAGCGCTATGGTATTGCAGAAGCGCTGTGTACGGCGCCCCGTTGCTTTGGCAATGGAGATGGGGCATTCCGGACCTTCCGTTGTGCCTGGCCGTCCTGATGTTGTGCCACACGCTGGCATCGGGCTCACATTAATGTGGGTTGGTTTATGCGCATGCGTGGACCTCCATCGCGGCCGTGACGTCACGGAGTTGTCCGCTTTCGCGTCAATACAGACCTGCAATGATTCAGAACAAGGTAAACATAGGGTTTATATTTGTGTGCCTTGTTGTGTCTGTCAGCCCTCACCTTGATAAAGAATGCGTGGCATTCGAAATGTTGGTCTTTATTGCTGACTAAAACCTCTTAAAGAGAAGCCGGTGAACTTGGATTTCTTCTATTTTCATGTGTATGCTACCAGGGGCCAGGTGCTTTCTGTATAATTTTATCAAACCACCTTTGCACTTTTGTCGGGTGTTAGCCAAATATCAGGTATGTTTTAGGGGTTTGGATTCCTTTTGTAGTAAGGGTTTTACAAGCGCCACCTCTTTGGTAAATCAAAGGCAAATAATGTTTTTAATCCTGTTGCTTTCTCCTCATCCCCAATAATTTGCTTGCATCACTCCCGCTGTGTCGCTTTTCCTATTAGCTAAAAAACTTCTTGTTGATGTATTTTTTTTTTTTCCTTTTCTAATTCCCCTTTATCAACGTTAATAAGTCCCAATAATTTTAAATACTTCCTCTGTCCCTTCTGACCACAACACATGTAATGCCTATCTCTTCTTTTGAATTGTCTCCCCATCTTGTTTATTTAGCCACATTGCTTTTGATTTGTTCCTTTTTTTTTTTTTTTTACTTTTTTTTTTCATATGGTACAGCAGAGACTGCGACTATTCTAACACAAACCAGTGGCAATCGCCAAAAAGACCCAGGTACATTCTGGATGCATGCCTTAAACTTGCCTTAAACTAGCCCCAGCATTTCTTCATTGATTAATTGCCCATCAGATTAACAGCGGGGGTCCCTGGCAGTCCTATTCAAACTGAATGGGACTGCCAGGGACCCCTGCTGTGTTAATCCTATGGGTCATTAGTCAATGCAGAAATGCCTTAAACTTTATATAGCACCATACATGTACATAGCACGTCAGAGCACAGGAGCTTCTAACACAAAAAGTAAAAATTAGGAAAATGAGACCCTTCCCAGTGCTTAGAATCTCGGTGTTCACTGATCCAGCAATGATTTAACCCGCGTACTGGAGGGGCCGAGACAACAAACTGCCTTGGTCCCTCCGCACATGAAGAACATGTGGACGCACCTCGCTGATGAGGCAAACAGGACAGGACTCTTCTGTTCCTCTGCTCGCTAGATCGCATTCTGTGTTCCAGTCACTATATCCCCTAGTAAACAAAGGCCGCTGGTGTGCCATACCCCACGACATGGTGGCTACTGTACGTCCTTTTGACACTTAAACGGTTATAAAGGCTGCAGATTTGTCTTTATTTTTTCCTGTAAGAACTTCATCCCAAATTTTTCCTTGTAGAATCTCTCGGTACACGAAACGCCGCCTTTTTAAAACGAAGTTGTTGTACTGTACATAATATTTAATTCTGTTTTTTATTAAATTCTATTGAATGAAACCATGTTATGATCACTGTTTCCCAAAAGTTCTCACTCATTGCATTGTTCTTCATTATTACTAGATCTAGTATTGCCCCCTTCTTAGTTGTTCCAAGTTTGTCTTCTCAGATTCTAAGATTGGCCGGTTGTTTCATAACCCACTCAGTGATGTGGAGAGTTTGTTCTCTTATCTGCCATCCTCCATTTCTTATTTTATGTTCCAGACCCAAGACTGAGGCCTGAAGTCCTCCTAGCCCTATGTTTCCTTGCATTGGCAGAAGCGCCATAAGTACTGGCATTATTCCCCTATCTGAATCGACATGCAGAGGGTGCTAAATTTATACAAATGGTAATCTTTGCATTTTATTTAAATGTTGTGGGAAAGAGCGCATGAGAATGAGAAGAATGAGAATATTCAAAAAAAAGACTGCAATCCTATCCTTTGCTATATGATCCCCCAAATCCATCTACTGTAGATATGACCTTGTCTTTATACCTATGGAAAAGCAGGAATAGGTGTTCTTGGAGTAATAGTAAGGTGAAGAGCAAGAGATATTGGGCCTATTTCAACCAAAACCAATCGACAACCGAATTAAAACCATGTGCAACACTTAATATTCAGAATACCAAAGAAGAGATGGGGGTCCTGTACAAAGATCTGGTACCTTTTTCAGTACACCAATCAGTACATGGTATTAAAGGAATGGGAAGTGCCAGATGGGAGCTCCTCATTCTCTAATAGATTTTAAGAAAATATATACATTTGCAGAAGCTGATGCACCTCAATGGGGAACACTTCCAAAGATTGATACAGACATTTTAGGATTGCTCATCCAATCACTAATTCCATGACCCAGGATACAAAAGGATGGAGGTAATCTCCTGGAATAAATTCTCCATGATTATATGGTAGTTACCTTAAGGCCAGCAGAAGCTGCAGCCTGCATTGCTGGAAAGCTTAGAATTTAGTGTAATAATCTACAGCAGGCCTGCACAACTTGTAAAGCGAGAAGGGCCGAACTACTCCAGGAAAAAAGATTTGGGCCGCACGGTAAAATCATCATCATCTCTCCCCCAGCACCCCTCATCATCATCTCTCCCCCAGCACCCCTCATCACAAATATCTCCCCCAGACCACTCATCTCACCAAACCTCATATACATCCTCAGCCCCGCACCCCTCATCTTAACCTCTTGCCCCTCATCTTTACTAACATACACACCCCCTGCACCTCACCCCCCTGGCCCATGAACCCTCACCTTGTACACTCAACCCACCAAACCCCGCGCACCTCACCTCCCGTCCCCCCATACTCTGCACTCACCAAATTCCACCCCTCACCCTACCTCAAACGATGCACCTCACCTCCCCCCCCCCCTCCTGCACCTCACCTTACTCTCACCGCTAGCCACCTCGACATTCACAGGCGCCGCAGAGCAGGCAGGACTAGCACGCTCGCAAGCATCCGGGCACAGGAAGCGAAGCGCCACACGCATAGAGCGTGCAGTCCTGAGAGCAGGCTCGAGGGGGAGAGTGGGCTCGCAGGAGAGGAGGGGGAGAGCGGGCTCGCGGGCAGGGTGAAAGCGGGCTTGCGAGGGGGAAAGCGGGCTCATGGGAGGGAGGAGGAAGGTGAAAGCTGCTGTGGGCCGCACAATGAGTGCAGGCGGGCCGCGTGTTGTGCAGGCCTGATCTACAGCAATAATAAAGAACATTTGTGATCATGTTCACAACTCTGAGACCAGTCCACAAGTTTGCCTTACCTCATAATCAGAGAGCATACAGTGCTTCTAGGGCTGCGCTTATAACGACGGCAATGCTACAGCGCAGCAAAACAAATGTATTGCCGCCGTCGCGTGCGCTTATAGTAAGCGCGACATGACAGAGCAACGCTGGTGGCGCGAGTTTCTGAAGCCGGTCACATTCGATTTTTCAGAGGCTGTCGCCACATGTTGCATCCTCTAACAATCAAAGATGGTCGCCGCGAGAAAATACAACTTTACGCTTAGCGGCGATGGGTGACGTTATCCGTCACGCGCACTATAAGCGCGGCCTAGTGCAGCAAAGGATTCTGTGTAATTGCATGCTCTGATCGGTGTTGTTTATCATGCTGCAAGGTGGAGGGTTTTTTCACTTTTTTTTACTTGCCATAACTGGCTTTGGTATTTGGTTTGTAGCCATGACCAGCTTTACCATGGAATGAATGGAACCACCCTCACACTTAAAAGACCCAAAACGTTGAAACAGCTGTACAGTATGTGAGTACGTTTACTGGCAATGCACCCCCTTTTTTTTTTAAATCGGACTTTGCTTGAAAGGGCTTGTTGTAGGCATAAGCTTACAGGCATCCATGTTAAGCTGGATAAGAACCAAAAAAGGGAAACTGTGCTTATTTGCATGGTGTTACCCATAATCACTGTCTGCAGTGGAAGCACAATGTGCTCTGCGATTATGGGGTACGGCAAGTTTGTGGACCTGTCTCAAACATGAGCTTCTGATACTGTATATAAAGAAAATATTTCTGGAAAGCAGATTTTTCCCATACCTTCATTTTTGTTCTAATCCATCCACTGTGAAGACTTTTTATTAAAATGTTTTAGGTAGTACGAAGTAGTAATTGTTATATTAGAACAAACGACCGAGAAGCCCAATGCTACATCCAATATGACAAAAAATACACAGTAAATAATTATATTCTCTTGAAAAAGGTTATTTAGTCAACGCCTTGGCCAAGGGGTTAAATTAATGACCCCTTTCAAGAGAATTGTAAGTATTTATGTGTATTTTGTCATATTGGGTGATGTAGCATGGGCTTCTCTGCGTTTGTGTATACATATGCCACGCTCAATAGTCTCTTTTGACACTATAACATATAGTATATATACAGTATATATATTTTGTGGGGACTCAGGGGTTCCCAAAAAGAGCTTGCTGGGGTTTTGTGTGTTTTGTTATATTATTAGAACTACAGATTTTAGATCCTCTAAACAACTGTTTATACAGTATTACTCTCAGGACACCCAAAACAGTCGAGTGGCATCAGTTTACTCCATAACTAAATGGATGATCAGCAGGACGAGTTCCACCATGTAGGGTTTATTGTATTAGTGCTATTCCAGCCCCGAAAGTGGAGAAAGCAGCTGGATCACCAGAAAATATTTGCAAAGCTGCCACATGGTCATCCCTATATACGTGTAGCAGGTACTTCCCCCCCCTCCTGCCCATGGGGGATCTAGTTATCCTACACAAGAGGTTAACTGAGATGGATGTTCAGTTCGGAGCTATTCCAAAGAACTTTTCCACTAATACACCAAGGAGGTCTAGAGAGCCAGCATCTAGATTGGGTCCTAAAGATCTGAAGCAAGATCTGATGCTATGGATGTGGGTAGGAGGGCCACTCAGTCAGAGAATGCCCACAGAAGGTGGACAACAACCTGGCCACTTTGACTTATGCCGCTCAGATTGACTGCAAAAGCCACCCCGCAGGAAGCCCAAAAATCGGGCTTGCCAGAAGATTTCTTGTGACTACAGACCCTGTATCTAAGTGTAACGGGTATTCCCTGGCAGTATGACCCACCCAATCTCATATTGGCTGTGGTGTCTACTCCAGCCCCATACATTGTCGTGTCTGGTGGTGCCACCTCGCAACAGCCTCTGGTTCTCCCGCATGATGGGGTCGGGATTTCAATCCGACAGGCAGCCTGAAGGTAGTGTGTGCGAGTCTACCATATCAATGCAGCGCCTCCACTAATCAGGATCTCTGCGTCCGCAGGGCGATGGGTCTGGATGAGAACTCTCTTCTTGGTGGTGACTTCCACTGGAGAGTAACTTCACACTCACACAGGGGAGTTGTCTTTGAACAGGGCATCTTTATTGTGATGGTTGAGACAGACTGCCCCTTGCAGCGGTTAGCTCAGCCGCACATCGCCGTACTGTCCCTTGAAAAGGTACGCCCTCCCAATGGGAGGGGATCCCCTCTCCCGCAGGGAGATCACCCTGTGTCAGACCCTGGACACCAGTGTGGCCTTGTAGGTTGATGTACCTGAGTGAGAAACGGCCAATAGTTCGTACTAGTGGGCCCTTCATTTCCCAGTCTCAACACAGATATTCCTTCAACTCTCTCCACCGCTCTCCCCCCAACAACACTAACTTTGGGCAGTACGTACCTTATATACCTCAGGAAACGGGCACATCTCTGATGTCACTAACTGTGGACTGTGGGAGAGTATGTAGCCACTCCCATCCATACATAGGGCACCTCACCAGGGTGTGTGAGGGCAAACCTCCATGATTACTGCTGGCATCCCTGTAAAACCAGTTTACGCCAGCGGAGAGACAACTGCAGACCATTTTACAGTATGGCTACATAAGTATGATCCCCACAGACATGGACAGAATCGACCGGGCTGTGTTAGATGCTGGGCTGTGTCACATGCAGCAGCATGATATCGGCACTATTTTAAACACTGTTATAGGTAAACAATACGTCATTCGCCATTCTGCTTACATGCGCAGTATGTTCGTGATCTACTTTGTCGCCCTTGTGGATTATACTATATAGGTAAAACTGGAGACAATTCCAAGAGTGAATGGTAATCCATAGGTCGAATATCGAATGGCTTTGTGGACCGGCAAGACACATCAGCCAGTTAGGTACTAAAAACTGCCACATGCGGACACCAACAAGCGTCCATGAGATGTATGCTCTTCGATCAAGTTTTGTATATGGTGGAAATATGGATCAGAATCTAATCATATCAGAGTATGATATCAGATACTCTGAGAAATGTGAGAGGGTTGATTTTGAACTAAATATAGTTTATCCTAGGGGATTGAACACAAGCCTAGTGCTCTCGTGTTTCCTTAATCCTAGATAAACTCCTTCTTTCACACTCTTAGTGAACGATTTATATGGTAACTGTAAACCTGTTATGACTCAAAGTGCACTAATACCATAGTGTCCTAATACTGGGATCAGAACTGTCTGTCACAATACACACCCACCACCAGGTGTGCCATGGTGGCACATTCCACTTGGATTACAATCATCATTTGAACTTTGTGCCTTTTTGTTGCGTTTATTCCAACGCAGGATGTGAATTTGTGACCATGGAGACATTACTACTATAACTCTTTTATAGCCCTTGGAGTCATGTGCTATATGTTATCGATATATATATAATATATATATATATATATATTATATATTGTGGGTACTGCACACTGATGCAATGGACCTAAGGTGATTGTTCTGACAGCCCCAAACAGACTCTATTACCTATGTAGGCTGGGAATTGAGGGCATGTATAGCCCTGCACACTGACACAGTGACAACGTTTATTAATTGATTGTATCTGTACAACAGTTTGTAGCATGTGGAATATGAGGTTTTGAAGACAACTACTGGGGTGCTACTTGACCAGTCCCTGTTGGACACAACTTTCCTGGCTGCGACGACAGAACCTTTATTGTATCTTGTGGCAGGACCTTAACTCTTGTCTTAGGGCTTCACATAGGCCTGTATTTGCCTGAGTTCAAGAAGGGAGCTGGTTATTGCAGCTACAGACACAATAGCCATGCTCCACCTGGCTATCAAGCAGGTAGAAGAAAAGCGTCTTGCGTAAACTACAGGGGATTCTCCGCAGCTGAGAAGTAAGTGGGTGCTTCCCGAGAGAGTCCCAGGAACCAGAACTTCTCTGTTCCTGGACGCAGCGGACCCTGTAACCGGCCAGAGGGTGCCTTTGAACAGGGCATCTTTATTGATGATGGTATGGACAGACTGCCCCTTGCAGCGGTTAGCTCAGCCGCACATCTCGCCGTACTGTCCCTTGAAAAGGTACGCCCTCCCAATGGAGTGGGATCCCCTCTCCCCGCAGGGAGATCACCCCTGTGTCAGACCCTGGACACAGTGTGGCCTTGTCAGGCTTGATGCTACCTGATGTAGAAACGGGCCACTAGTTACTGTACTAGTGGGCCCTTCATTTCCCAAGTCTCAACACAGACTTATTCCTTCAACTCTCTCCACCGCTCTCCCCCAACACACTAACTTTGGGCAGTACTGTACCTTATATACCTCAGGAAACGGGCACATCTCTGATGTCACTAACTGTGGACTGTGGGAGAGTATGTAGCCACTCCCATCCATACATAGGGCACCTCACCAGGGTGTGAGGGCAAACCTCCATGATTACTGCTGGCATCCCTGTAACTTACCAGGTTTACTGCCAGCAGGAGAGACAACTGCAGACCATTTTACAGTATGGCTACATAAGTATGATACCCCACAGACATGGACAGATCGACCGGGCTGTGTTAGATGCCTGGGCTGTGTCACATGCAGCAGCATGATATCTGGCACATATTTTAAACACCTGCTTATAGGTAAACAATACGTCATTCGCCATCTGCTTACATGCGCATGTATGTTCGTGATCTACTTTGTCTGCCCTTGTGGATTATACTATATAGGTAAAACCTGGAGACAATTCCAAGAGTGAATGGTAATCCATAGGTCGAATATCCGAATGGCTTTGTGGACAGGCAAGACACATCAGCCAGTTAGTTACTAAACACTGCCTTACATGCGGACACCAACAAGCGTCCATGAGATGTATGCTCTTCGATCAAGTTTCTGTATATGGTGGAAATATGGATCAGATACTCTAATCATATCAGAGTATGATATCAGATACTCTGAGAAATGTGAGAGGGTTTGGATTTTTGAACTAAATATAGTTTATCCTAGGGGATTGAACACAAGCCTAGTGCTCTCGTGTTTCCTTAATCCTAGATAAACTCCCTTCTTTCACACTCTTAGTGAACGATTTATATGGTAACTGTAAACCTTGTATATGACTCAAAGTGCACTAATAACCATAGTGTCCTAATACTGGGATCAGAACTGTCTGTCACAATTACACACCCACCACCAGGTGTGCCATGGTGGCCACATTCCACTTGGATTACAATCATCATTTGAACTTTGTGCCTTTTGTTTGCGTTTATTCCCCAACGCAGGATGAATATTGTGACCATGGAGACATTACTACTATAACTCTTTTATAGCCCTATGGAGTTCATGTGCTATGTTATCGCATATATATATATATATATATATATATATATATATATATATATATATATTGTGGTACTGCACACTGATGCAATGGACTCCTAAGGTGATTGTTCTGACAGCCCCAAACAGACTCTATTACCCTATGTAGGCTGGGAATTGAGGGCATGTATAGCCCTGCACACTGACACAGTGACAACGTTTATTAATTGATTAGTATCTAGTACAACAGTTTGTATGCATGTGGAATATGAGGTTTTGAAGACACTACTGGGGTGCTTACTTGACCAGTCCCTGTTGGACACAACTTTCCTGGCTGCACAGACACTGAACCTTTTATTGTATCTTGTGGCAGGACCTTAACTCTTGTCTTAAAGGGCTTCACATAGAGCCTGTATTTGCCTGAGTTCAGAAGGGAGCTGGTTAATTGCAGCTACAGACAATTAGCCAGTCTCCACCTGGCTCATCAAGCAGGTAGAAAAGCGTCTTGCGTAAACTACAGGGGATCTCCCTAGCACTGAGTAAGTGGGTGCTTCCCGAGAGAGATCCCAAGGAACCAGACTCTCTGTTCCTGGACGCAGCGGACCCTGTAACCGGCCAGAGGGTGCACCCCATGGACACCAAACGCAGACCTGGAGATGATATAAAGAGCCCTTGCTTACAGGTACCTCTTTGGACTTTGGGTCAGAGGCTGGTAAGAGGCCTACCGTCCCAGCCCTTCAAATAGGAACTGGGAGTGTTCAGGGGGGTAGGCCTGTTTTATTTGTGTGGTATGCTGACATGAAGCTATATTGTTTTGAAACTACAGGCTAAATAAATGCCAATGTTTATTTCCCTAATCTGTATCCCTGTGGTTGTACCTCTTCATTCGTCTCCTCTGGACTATTGTCCTGTTTCCACTGGTGTGATTCATGCAGTTCTGTTCTCTATGGTGCTGAACCCACACGAGTAGCAGAGAATACGGCCTCCCATGACCTATCGTGTGAATCATCTGATGGAGTAGACTGGAGTCTTTCCTGATTTTAAAGGGGATTTAAATGGCCATCCAATAGGCAGCCTCAACCGATGTTGCAGCTTCCTATTGTATGTATGTATGTATGTCTTTATTTATATAGCGCCATTAATGTACATCGAGCTTCACAATAGTAATACACGTGACAATCATATAAATAACAAATACAGATAACGGGTCATGGGAATAAGTGCTCCAGATATAAACTTAACATTTAGGAAGATGAGTCCCTGCCCCGAAGAGCTTACAATCTAATTGGTATGAGGAGGAACGGACAGAAACAGTAGGAGGGCATTTTGGTAAGTGCTTCTGCAGGGGTCAAGCTTTATGTATCATGTGTCTAGTAATATCTACGGTGCTACTCATATGCTTCTTTAAGCAAGCGTGTCTTGAGGTGGGTCTTAAAGGTGGATAGAGAGGGTGCTAGTCGGGTATTGAGGTGCGGGGCAGTCAGTGAAAAAAGGTTTAAGGCGGGAGAGGGCTTTAGATACAAAGGGGGTAGAGCGAAGACATCCTTGAGCTGAACGCAAGAGTCGGGATGGTGCATAGTGAGAAATTGGGGCTGAGATGTATGGAGGGGCAGAAGAGTAAAGCTTTAAAAGTGAGGAGGAGAACGGAGTGTGTGATACGGGATTTGATCGGAAGCCAGGAGAGGGATTTCAGCAGGGGAGACACTGAGACAGATTTCGGAAAGAGTAGAGTGATTCTGGCAGCAGCGTTTAGGATAGATTGTAGGGGACAGGTGAGAGGCAGGAAGGCCGCACAGCAGGAGGTTGCAGTAATCGAAACGGGAGAGAATGAGGGCCTGAGTCAGAATTTTAGCAGTCGAACAACAATTATCTTTGTAATATTGCGGAGGAATGAGATTTGACAGTCATTTTGTTTCTCCTAAAGAGCTTTAACCCCAGAGCTAAAAAAAGTGGCATTTGGCTAAGGGGATCCCCTGGCTCCGACCCTGTAAATATAAAAAGGGTTGTTAAAAATAAAAAATAAATGAAAATCCCAAGTACGAGGCACTGCTTCTTTAATAGCATAGTAAGAAAGCATTGTAGGAAAATAGAAATATGTTTCATTGTGTCCTCCTGTAACCTTTTCTTGGTGTCAACTTAAAATGCAAGCAGTTTATCCACCACAACAAAGCAGTACAGTATGTAAGAAATATAAATAAATAATGTGGCTGTTTTTGTAACATTACTTTTTGGTCTGCTGGATAATCTCCAATATTCACATATTAAAAGAAGTAAAGTTCTATGCAGTTATTTAATCATGTCCTGCTTGGAGTCTGCTTTTTGCCAAACACGCTGACATTTACATATAAACATTAACGTTTCTGAAGCAGATCCGGGTTTATAACTCTTCTAGGTTAATGCTGCTTTAAATCCAAAGGGCAGCGATGGAACAATTTTAATTTTATCACCTTTTAGCTAAATGTTCCCATAAAATACATTCAGCATTTATTAAACTGTGCTTAACATTTACTACCCACTTTTTATTCGAGAAGTATATCATCAAAGCACTGAGGTTGTAAACCGGTCAAGAGCACTATGGTAAGAAAAGAAACAGTACTTTGATTATGACACTGCTTCAAATATACAGATGTACAGTAGCAGGCGTTTTTTACTCCCGTTATCGCACAATATCGCATTACCGCCAGCGCAAGTTTTAACCATCCTGTTTTTTGCGGCTCCATTCAAATAAATAGAGCCAGGAGTAGCAACCTTGAGCTATGCCGCATGTTGCAAATAACGGGAGTAATAACGCGTACTAAATCTGTAAGTGAAGGGCAAGGAGAGTCTTTCTCCAAATAGGTCTAGCAGTGCAGAAAGAAACATGTTGGAAAAGGAATGCAAACTTTGCAAAGCCAGCAGTACAACCAACTTCACACTGATGTTACCCATTAAGGTTGAAACATGTCTGTGAATGGTTTCTCTGGCTTTGCATATGATTCCTATGCTGTGCTTTAAAGCTGTGTTAACAGCAAGCATCAGCTTATATGGGCTCCATGTAACAATGGTTTTTCAGACAAAAGGTGACACATTGTGTGTTCATTTGCATGTCATTGTATGCTGGGGATAATGGTGAAAGGCAGGATTGCAGACCTGCCTAAAACATGTGAATGTGCTCACAAGTGATCTATATATATATATATATACAATGTTCCTGCTGTTTATTGCTATCCTTAAAGTGAGCCCAGGCGAGATATAGCTGTTAAGTGAATGCCGCAGGTCCACATGACCTCTATATATATATACATTTTATATATATATATAGACAGCTAAAATTAGGTAAATACACCTCAGATGAAACAAAACAATACATGACATGATTACACCGTCGGTCATGATTTATTAACAAAAATAAAGCCAAAATGGAAGAGAAACCATGTGTGAAAAACTAAGTCTACCTTATGATTTAATAGCTTGTAGAACCACCTTTAGCAGCAATAACTGAAATAATCGTTTTCTGATCGTTGTGTGGAGGAATTTGGCCCACTCTTCTTTACACGTTGCTTCAGTTCATTGAGAGATTTGTTTATGCAAGCTCTTTAAGGTCAGCCACAGCATTTCAATTGAGGTTGAGGTCAGGACTTTGACTGGGCCATTGGCAACATTTGATTTCTTTCTTATTCAGCCATTTGTTGTAGATTTGCTGGGTGTCTTGGGATCATTGTCCTGTTGCATGAACCCAATTCGACCAAGCTTAGCTGTCGGACAGATGGCCTCACATTTGACTCTAGAATACTTTGGGTTATAAATAGTCGACTCAATGACTGCAAGTTCCCAGGTCCTGGGCTGCAAAACAAGCCCAAATCATCACTCTCCACCATCGTGCTTGAAAGTTGGTATGAGTGTTTGTGCTGATATGCTGTGTTGGTTTTCGCCAAACGTGCGGGTGCATTATGCCAAACATCTCCACTTTGGTCTCATCTATCCAAAGGACATTGTTCCAGAAGTCTTGTGTTGGTTCAGATGCAACCTTACAAAACCTAAGCCGTGCTGCCATGGTCTTTTAGAGAGAAGAAGTTTCTCTGGCAACCTTCCAAGCAAACTGTACTTGTTCAGTCTTTTCTAATTGTTCTATCATGAACTTTACATTTAATATGCTAATGAGGCATGTAGAGTCTGAGATGTAACTCTGGGGTTTTGCAATTTCTCTGAGCATTGCACTGTCTGACCTTGGGGTGAATTTGCTGGGACGTCCACTCATGGAGATTGGGAATTGTCTTGAATGTTTTCACTTTTGATAATCTTATCACTGTAGAATAATGGACTTTAAATGTTTGAAAATGGCCCGTTATAAACCTCAGATTAATGGGCAGCTACAATTGCTTCTCTAAGATCACTGCTGATGTCTTTCTCCTTAGCATTGTGTTAAAACACCACCTGCATGCTCAGACCAGGCAAATGCTAAAACGTTGGCTTTTAAGAAGGGTAGTCACACTTGCTGATGATCAATAATCAAGGGCATTTGATTAGCAGCCACTGTCTGCTACTTAGCATCTTAATTCCTATGGAAGCAGTAAGGGTGTACTTAGTTTTCACACATAGTTCTCCATTTTGGTTATTTTTGTTTAATAAATCATGGCACGTGTTGTTGTTCATCTGAGCTGGTCATTTACCTAATTTTTAGACACTGCTAAGGAACAGATGA
>WSYH01001405.1:3914-32118 GCA_036426205.1 Ascaphus truei | reverse complement strand
CTATTATATAACATGGCATGAAACTATAATTGAATAATATACCCGTATAGGTATCATAGCTACTGTAGGTAGGATATATATGGAATAACCATTGATTGTTATTATGTCCTGATATGTAAAACCATAGAATTCAAACAGGGTGTACTTTCTTTTTCACACGTGTGTGTGTGTGTGTGTATTATAAATTTACTCTGCATTGAACTGCCGTTTGCTGCCAATGCATTTTACTGAAGAAAGAAATAATTCTATTGCTTAAGCCCCTAGCACTTTGAACCAACTGACTTTGCTGTGGTGCTGAAGAAGCTAATTTAGGCGTGGAAATAAAAGATTGTGTAATGCAGGACAACCCACTCCATTTAGGAACTTGTTACTGTGTGCTCCAAATGCAACCACAGAAAGAGAAAATTGCCTGTTTGGTAATTCTCATTAGTCCGTTAACATGTTGTATTCCCGTTGTGCAACATGCAGTTACACCATTTACACAGGACCCCTAGAGCAGGAGAGCGCTATCTTTTTCTCCTGTGCCCCCTGCTCGCTGTTCCCCTCTCAGTGCCCCCTCACCTTGGTTCAGACATTCTGGGCACCATGACATCATGTTGCCATGGTGACGCGCCTCCGGAAGCCGTCTGAACAAAGGTAAGGGCAGTTTACAGAGGCCTTCGCCACTTCCTCTGCATTTAATTTAAATGCCTTCGGGAAGCGCGCAGGGCCTCTGTAACCCACACACACCCCTGCCCTAGAATATATGTGGCTTGAGGTCAATTGTTTTTTCGTATTTTTCCAATGCACCAAGAAGATTATTTACGAACTGGAGTAATGCAATACATCTTGAGGACCTTGTTGTCCTAATAACACAAGTGAAGGGGGAACAAATGACATCACAGCATACATTGATTTATTAGTAGGATTGTTATATTGGTACAAAATAATCCTTTCCCCAAAAGTCCTACTGCTTCATGTAACAACTCTTATTATAGGCTAATTATGCAAATTATGCTAAAGCAACCAATACAGCTCAACCCCGTTATAGCGCGATCCGCTATAACGCGGATTAGCTTATAACGCGGTTTGAGCGTGGACCCCGAAATGTTTTTTGCACACACACTGCACACACTCACTGCACACACTCACTGCACACTGCATACATTCACAGCACACTGCACACACAGCACACTGCACACACTCACAGCACACTGCACACACTCACAGCACACACTCACAGCACACTGCACACACTCACAGCACACACTCACAGCACACTGCACACACTGACACACAGTCTCACACAGTCAAATACACACACACACACACACACACACACACAGAGACACACTGTCTCTTTAAGGGAACTTGCTCTCGCAAGACGGAAGCAGAAGCAGGAAGCAGAGACAGGGAGAAGAGCTGCCAGATGCCGGGTAAGTGCTGTGTGCTGTTGCCGCTGCCCCACCGGGTCTGGGGACGCTGGGAGAGTTCTCAGCTTTCCCCCTCCGGCGGACACGGTACCACCACAAAAAAAAAAGAAGAAGAATTTTTATCGGTGGCCATTTTTTTTCCGCGACCCCGTTTATAACGCGGTGGTTGCGGGTGGCCCCCGAGGACCGTGCTATAACGGGGTTAAGCTGTATTTACACATACATTCATACCTTCATACACTGACACATGCTACTGTACATACGGTTTCCCCAGAGCTAGGATTACCCTACTGTACACTGGGTCAATGTTCCAATACCTGCATTGGTCCTGAGAAAGTGTACATCTATTGCAGGTGTGTTTATTTTAATGTTTTAAATATCTGTAAACTGTAATGATTTCAATGGAATTTCTTCCTTTTATACATACGGTGCAGTTATTTTGCCCCAGAATTGCTCTACTTTTGGCTTAATACATTTTCCCATGTCTTACTTTCAACTACCGTTTTTAACACTGCATTATGATTTACATACTGTCATAATAAGATCATGAGATATTAAGTATTTTAATCAATCTTGGACGTCGGGGGTTAACTGTTACAACTTGCCTTAAAAATGAAAGAATTGTCTCGAGTCAATCTCTGTTTTTGCCAGAGATGTGGACTAACATATGTCTTCACTGACTAGAATAAACAAGACCCTTTTAAAGCAGCTGTTCAAGCTGCTGTTTAAAAGAAAAGAAAAAAAAAAAATATATATATATATATTTCCAGTGGTCGACAAATCATCAAAAAATCTACTCGCCGAACAAAAAAAATCTACTCGCCACCTAGTACCACACATGTGCTGCTTGGGCCAATAGGAGCTCGCCACGATGTTAAATCCACTCGCCCGGGGCGTGCAAATGTATAGGTTTGTCGAACACTGTATATTTCCATTCTATATGTGCATCAATACAATTTATACACTGACAAGTGATTAGCTAAGTGCTAAGTTGCCGATCGATCCGTTCTCCTGTGATCGATTGGTGAAGATACGGTTCTGGGGTTCACTAAATCCCTGTCAGTGCAGCAGAAGAGGACCCAAGATGCAAAGTTCTGTGAGGAAGATCATGTGACCAGGCAGTCACTAGATACAATTGGTACACTGCTATAGTGAGGGCAGGGCTCAAAAAGGGGTGTGCTAGAGCCTGTTTCAGATGAGGAAGGGGATGTGACTTTGTAAATGGTTGCTATAGAAACAAAAAATGCTTGTAACATTATAATACATTAATAATGTCTTTAACATTTTTTTGTAAATGCTACAAGTATTTTCGCTTATTACAGAACTGATTTATTTTTAAAAAAAAGTACATGTAGGATATAGCTTGAACTGCAGCTTTAAATGCACCTTCAAATACATTCTTTGGGTGGTTCAGGGGCATGGCTAAAAAGGTATTACAAAAAAAGTACATTTATTAAATATGAGGATATCACCAATTTTGAAGAATAACGAATAGATATTTGTCACGGATGCAATAAGGCCAAGCCCTTCATGTTTAGGAGGTGGTATGGGGCAGATATACATTTGTCGCTCAAACTTACTGTAGGGACAAGCCGGTCAAAATTAGTCTCACTTTTACCTAATGATATGAATCCCGTTATTTCAAGTATTATAGGAATCAAGTTATGACGTCTTTTATATATTGAGTCAAACTTAAGTCACCAGGAAAGGTTTTTTTTTCTTTTAAATTTGAAAGAATGTTAGTTTCAATGTGAAAAGAAGGGTTTATATGTCTTACCAAAGTTAAATTCAACATTATGTATGTTTTGGGTTGAGACATTTTTCCTATACCAGTGACCTCTCTGGGAAGAACTTATGATGTGGTAATGTATAGGGAATTTGTGTGTTCTTTTATTTGAAGACATTGCCTGCATTAATTATAACTGTATGTCCTTGTAATAATTTTCTGTAACCTAAGTACTGTATTTTTTCAATATTAAAGCTAAACTTTAATAAGCAATACTTTGGGTTCTGAATGAATTGTTTGTACTCTTCGTAGAAACTGTAAAGTATATTTTCTGAAACATTTTGCTACAACAGATGTTTGTGTGTCAAGTACATAGTTTTTCTTTAGTAAAAAGGGACTGGCTAATACATATTCTTTGTTTGGAGCTCACTGCTCCTGTTATTTCAACTATAAAATTGATCTGCACCATGCACATCTCTCTCTTCTCTTTTATACCATTGGGAAGTCCAGCCTAATTCTACCACCACCTCCAGCATTTGATCCGATCTATCTGAGACATGGTTGATTAGACCTACCCCATGTGAGTAAGCATTTGGAAGTCTGACATAATTGGAATCTTTGCTTTTAGCACGTCTGCACTATTGTATGCTTTGTTTGCTTGTTTTCATATACCACTGAGAGTCCCTTGCGCTGAGAAAGCCCTGTGTTACCTTCGTTTCATTCACCCTTGCCCTTTAGTGTTGTGGAAATTTGGCAGAAGCCGTGTAGCGCCAGTCTTTCTGGGATTTGGCCTCGACCACTCACCAATGATGAAAACGGAGGTGTCGGGCCCTCCATTTCAATCAGGCTCGCATAATCATCCCTTAAACAAACAGGCTTTTAGTGATGATGTAACTGATTCTGTGCCCAGGACAGGGATGTTCCAAAAAAAGTCAATAGGGCAGCGAAAAGTTTCAAGTAAAAATCATTTTACTTTCGTTGCTTCCTGCGTAAAAATGAAACATTTCTCTCTTGTTTAGGGCCTGTGGAATTTGAATCTAATAATGACTGTTCTCTGTTTCTATATTTGGACAACGACGGCAGCATAATTGTTTGTTTATTATTTCCTGCTATAATTGTCCACCATACATTTGCCGCTGCCATTGGTTCACTTTGGTCCCAGCAGTGGCTACACCTTCAAATCATTCTTCTTAAGCTTCAATCACTTGTGGAAACCAAAATCAACCAAATCAGCCCCTGGACATGTTTAAGAAGTGATTTGACACATAATAATAATAATAATAATAATAATAATAATAATAATCATTTTAACCTCCCTTTATCCTGGGCCCATAATACTGATACCTGTTTATGGGGTGGGAGCCTGAGTGCTCTATTTCTGGGTTGGAAGCCACACGTAGCATTAGGTCAGACAATGGGAGACGAACTACAATGATGTTTGTAATATACAGTAACCGGTTTATGTAGCCAGTATGGAGAAACCTTCGGTACCGTGTGACCCTTGGCAAAGGATCACTACATTAATTTCATAACACATCAACATAACATTCCCCATAAACGATGCACAGGCGTATGTCCGTGTCTGAAGCAGCGGCCACCCAATCCTGCCTATCAAGGTCCGTGTGGCGATGCCGTCACACCGTTGGAGCTAGTTGATGCAAGTGAGTGTAGCAGGCCTGTGCGTAGCAAAATGTTTAGGTACCACTTTTTGCTGAACCCGTTGAGGGTTCCCTCCGACGGGGATCGCACCTCAGTGCTACTTTCACTCTGATCTACTGGGCCTCCCGGCACTCAATGCACGCTCTCTTTAGCGAGACACAAACTGGCCCCGGGTCACACCCGATCAATCCTAAAGTCCTTCAGGCTCGTGCAGATCTGATGTAGCAGCTGTCCCCTTGCAGCTCTGCCCCTGCGTGTCCTGCCAGGGACTGCTAGAAAGCTCCTTTCTTAGTCCTGCCCCTCCAGAGTTCAATCTCATTGGCTGAGGCCCGGTCCATCACAATTCACATCCTCCTGTAATTGAAGTGGCTCCCTGCTGCACCATAGCAAGCTTGGGAATTGTATTTTCCTATTGCAGCCAAGGGGCAGTGTATGTGTGTCAACTGCCTACACTTAAAAGGTTACATAATTAAAAAAAAGTTGGTTTGTATATCTGGGAAACTGAGAGATGTGATTTTCTTTAGTGACTCCCTTTTGCTGAAAGCGTTTGCACAGGCAAAAAGACACTCATCTACATCTACCAGGGACAGGGTGGGGTAGAGGTTAAGTAAATTCTTGATATGATGATCACTACTCAATTCATAGGTCCTAATTAAAAGAAAACTACAGCTGTAGCAAGTGTCATTACCCTGGTTAATGCGGAAAATAACTTCTGCGTTAAACAGAATGCACGCATTACTTCTTTTCTTCTTCAATGGAGCCATGATGTTTTAGTGAAACGAATAGTGCGCTCTATACTACCTGTGAAATATACATTAAAAACAACTAGTGTTGTAATAGGGAGGGGAAAAGCCTGAAGATGCGAGCAATGAACCAAATATGTTGGATCAGTTAATAGGGAAATCCCAAGACAAATGAGTTGCAGCTACAGTAGTCAAAATAGATGGCTTAAAACATAAAGATAGACAAGACAAGCGCAAAAATCTCATGAGACTCGATTTTAGTAAAAATATATGTATTTAACAATTGCCAATGCAATAGTAAATACGCAGGTATAAAACCACCAGTGATATAAATACCCTGATGAAGTTGCACCTGCTTCGAAATGCATTGGGTTAGATTGAGTGCTATTTTTCATACTGAGCTTGTCTTCAGAATTGCTCTTTATTTGCTCAGAAAAATCTTTTTGTTTTGCAAATGCCTGAAACTGTCCAACTTCTAAATTCTGCAAGGAGGTGACGTGGTATGGAGGTAGAATGGGAGCAAGTGCGAGTTTGAGACTCGCAGTGAGACACCCATAGTAAATACAGATAATACTAGAAAACTTCTAAAGACTAAACCAAGTGGGCGCAGAAAGGAAGGAGCAGATAAGATAATAGTACAGACTGAAAAAAAACTTAAATGCATGCTTGCTAATGCAAGAAGTGAAGAAAAAGTCAAGCGCAAATAACACCACTTAAAACCAATAACATTAAATAGTATACTGTCCTTAGAGAATGCAGCTCCCGACACAGGATTCAGACCAAATCCAACCAGCAATTGAAGAAGAAACAGGTGCGCAAATCACATCAGGACATGGAAAAGAAGTAGAGACACCAAATAGTGCAATATTGTCAACCCTAACAAATGAAATCAATGTTGATAGCTCTATAAAATTTGCACTCACGTGTACAACGTGATAGTAGATTAGCCCCTGAGGAAGACTTTTAAGTGGAAACGCGCGTTGGGTGAATCATTGACTACAGAGTGGCACTTTGTTGATGACATCCAGAGTGGCCGCGGAGCAGATGCTGTTGCTGTGAAAAACAATTGTCTGTCCATATGACCCAGGGTGGTCTGAATGCTCACCACAAAGGCACTTATGTAAGTGGAATACTTTGTGTTTTTAATATTAAAAGCAGTATTATACTATTTTGCTTTTTCCGTTTTTGTATATGGATTTCCCTCCCTTTTCTATGGATCTGGAGTACCTATCTGGAAACAAAAGTTGGTAACTTCTAATAACCACAACGCCTTACTATCTCGTTGTACACGTGAGTGCAAATTTTATAGAGCTATCAACATTGATTTCATTTGTTGGGACCAGGACCGGGTGCTTTCCCTACTGGTGCGGACGCCTATTTGAATCTGGACACCTACCTCTCTGCCCACCACCACCTTGGGGGTCCCATCTATGGGTCTCTTATTAATCTTATTTTGCCCGTGGGAGTCTGGTAACCTTATTTCACTGATGGTTTCTTACCTGCATATTTACTGTTGCATTGGCATTTCTTATAATGTGCATTTTTTTAATATACATATATTTTGTACTAAAATTGATTCTCATGAGATTTGCACTTGTCTTGTTTGTCTATCTTTATGATATTTTAGTGTTAAATATTACAGGAGCTTTGACGTGATATGTTGCAGTAGCGTTGACTCGAGCGGTAATGTCTGCTACTTGTGTTCTCCTTAATTGCCAAAGAAACGAAAATAGCCAAATGTTTCATTCTTAGAATGATTACTTTGGTTTAAGGAAGTCCGTTAGATGAAGTTTTCAAAGATGATACATTTGTATATGTATCTTAGTGAGACTGTTTGGCCTTTTCATTTATTGAACTGGATTTCGTTATTTTCATTCACTACATTTGCTATTCTCTCGTCTTATCAATAAACACTGACCGTTTATTTTAACAGGAACAAAAATATGGTAGCACATTTTTAAGAGTTCTTTAACACCAAGCAGATGCTCTTGGTAACACAAGTGAGCGCAATCTTTCTGCGTAGCACCCCCTCCCCCCCCATGCCTGCAAGCCCCTGTGCCCACGCCCCTCCCCCTTTCCTAAAATCCGGTATCAAATGACGTGCGGGGGTCACATAACATCACGTGACCCGCAGTGTCACATGACGCGCACCCCATAAAAATCTTACGCCCCCCACAAAAATCTTGCGCACCCCTGTTGTAACATAATTTTGCATGGGGTGTTTTTAGGTGATCAAAAAAAAATTTCCTTTTAGAGATGGCGATACAGAATAGATGATGGTGCTATATAAGAGCAATGATTTACACTTCATGGAGTACACTGGTTTAGAAAAGAATGGGTCAAAGAGGCCTTGACCTTATCAGCAGCCCTAGAAGCATCAGCGAAGTTTCACCAGCATTACTGCTTCCTTGTGTACTCCATGTGTCCCACATGTCCCAACAAATTCATGTCGGGGCAGATACTAATGAGTCATGATAATTATTATAATTGTTGTGTATATTTCTAAGATTCTAACCAGAACGATGCATTGAAATGGAGTTTCAACGGAGAGTTGGAGACTCATTCCTTTGCCTGCTTCTATCCGATCACTACCATCATGTCATTTATTAATGTGGATATTGCTGTAATATTGGCCCTTCTTTTATCAATTTTTCTTTGCAGCAGTTGTTTTCTTAGCTGCCAGTTACTTTGGCTGTCTAAATATAGTGAATTTATATAACAATATGAATTGTCTTACCTGTAGCCGTAGAAATTTTGTATTTGGAAACCATCCAGAAAATGTACTTCATGTGAAATATTTTCATTGAAATCTACTATACGTCAACTATATATTTTTTGTGTGCAATCCTATTCAGAAGAGTCTTTAAACATGCTAAACCTGTTACTGTCCATGTTAAGATCCTGGTACATATTCTCAATTGGATCCTCATTTTAGGATATATGTATGTATGTATGTATGTATATATGTGTTATGGAGGGTGAAAAAGGCAACAAAAAAACTCCATTGTTGGCATGTAGCCAATAAAGAATATCACTTGTGAACACATTCACGTGTCTTAGACAGGTCTGGAACCCTGCCTTTCACCATTATCACCTAGCATACAGTGCTTCCACTGCAGCAAGGGATCCTGGGAAATGAGCACACGTGTCACCTTTTGCCTAGAATATCCATACACATGGAGCCCATTTAAGCAAATGCATCGCCGTTCACACAGCTTTTAAGCACAGTATGGGACTAGCAAAGCAAGTCAAACCACTCACAGGTATGTTTCAACCTTGTTGGGTATCATCAGTGTGAGGTTTTTTGTTTTTTTTTTAAAGGTCAATTAAGCTTGCTAAACAGTTAAGGATTTAGAGACATGCCTATTCTTGGGGTACATATTGGTTCCATAAAGTGCCAGTAGTGTGTAACCTTCACTAGCTTGCTAAAACGTTCTACTTGAATGTAGAAATGGAAGTCTAGGCAAGAAGGGTATAGTAACCTGAGCTGGAACAGTACAGATGGAACAGTAAGGCTGCGGTCCCAGTGACTGCGTTCGCTGTGCGCACAAGCACTAGCCCCCCAGTCACTCAGGGCAGAGTACATGCGTCGGCGCACATTCAGCAGCCGCGCTGTACTGCAAGATTACACACACACAAAAAAATTGTGTGTGGAACTTGCGACAGAGCCGTGGCCACGCCCCCGCCGGAGGTTCAGCCAATGAGGGCGAAACCAGCTGCGTGAGGTCATGGCCACGCCCCCTTCCCGTCGCAACCTCTCCCAGGATTGCGGGTGCGGGTGCAGCGTTGTGCACGCGCCACCCCTCTGCCGGGCGCGCGTGCACTGGGACCTCAGCCTCCACATCAGTTTCTATAATGGTTTAATGGGCCCCAGGCTGACGTTTTAAGGGGCCACAGGACAGCACTGTCTTAAATGTATGTTAGAATTGATATAAATCTTTAACAGTAATACTGTATGTGTTGTGTTCAGACAGTATCTTTTTTTTTTTTTTTTTTTAAATAATATAATAACGAACCCCTTGTGAGTTAGATCTTACAATAATTTATATTAAAGCTTTAAAGCGTGTGTGTCGGGAGGAGCGGTACTACTACAGTACGTGACAAACACGTTACTTTTATGACCTTTTTGTTTCTTTAATGTTGACTGCTAAACAGAGCTGCTTAATGTTTAGGATACAAACAATGAGCTATCTTTATTTGATCTAAATATATTCTTCAAACAGGGCTGTCATGATAGTTTATTTATTGTAAAATTGTGACTTTGTTCAGTCCTGCACTTTTCCAATGCCTTCTGTTAGATAAAAAAAAAAGAAATCTCCAGTGTAGAGGTTATTGCTGTGGAAACTTCCATTTATTGAGTATATATATCATTTTTCCTCTCTCAACTTCTAATTAAAGGAGACATTTCCCACCTATTTGTTGAATTTGATGCTGTCTAGTGCCAGTGATTTTATGCTGCAAGCTGTTTCCATGCAGTGCAAGTACAGTAATCTGGGTTTTAGTTCAGTTTCAGAGTGCTGCCTACAAACTGATTACAAACCGCTGTAGTGGTAGCTCATTGTTAATGTTGATGCCTTTGAAGCGGGTGAATCCCGTTCCAACCCCAGTTCTCCTTCTGACCTTGTGCAAGCCACTTTATCTTTCTGTGCTTCAAGCACCAGAATTAGTTTGTAAACTCAATGGGCCAAGAAAAGCTTGTGCCAGCAGAAGTCTACATTATGTATGGCGGTGTACATTGTCAGCACTATGTAAGAAACGACTATTAATTGTATTATTTTCCTGTTCTACTTTGCTAGGAAGGATATGGTACTATATAGAAATGGCTACCCAGCGGCTACCAAATTAATTAACATTGTGCAAAACATAGATATTTCTACATACATTAGGTATATAACAAAAGACAAAAATACCCAATGCTACATCCAATGTGCCAAAATACACAGTTAAATACTTCAATGTTTGTATTCTGATGAATAAGGGTCATTTAGTTAAACCCTTTGTCCAAAGCGTTATAAGCCTGCAGCCACGTCACGGCATAACCAGTATATGCAGGTCCTAACACTACCTGTGAAAATTCCCATTTACCTCTGCAGTGGAGGGAGAATGGCCTCAGTGGACCTGTCCTGCACGGAACATGGAAACCCTGCTACTTGGATTGTGTGTTTATTACGTACGTTAGGTAAATTATGACAGAATAAGAATTAGCGTTGTGATGTGATAGGTTCTAGGGGAATCCTCTGGGGGAGAACACTCCACAGAATACAGTTAAGATCAAAAGAGAAACCATAACCCATATGGAAATATACAGGGTGGCCCAACATAGAGACCCCATTCATAGACCTGGTATAATTTTTAATAAAATGTAATCACACCTTAAATAAGTTCTGGTGGGTGAAAAAGTGACAAACCCTCCACCGCATAGCATACAGCAAATGAAAATATTACTTGTGAGCACAGTCACAGCAACCCTGCTTTTCACCCTTATCTCCTAGCATACAGTGCTTCCACTGCAGCAAGGGAAAGAAAACATTTTAACTTTAACAATAGTTTTTAATTTGATTTTTTCCAAACATTCATTCAATATAATGACATGCAGATGAGCCCACTGTGTCACCATTTGCTTCAAATCAATTTTGATATGGGCCCTAAGAGGACATGTGCAGAGGTATGCAATGGAGACTGTTTTAAGGTGAAATTAAAATAAGGCTTTATTGTGCCTGTCGCTTTAAACACAGCAAACATATGAAAAATAGTGAGCCAAACTAAATCTGCTCCACTTTGGAGTATATTTACACTTGCAGTCCAGCCCTCTTTAACTGCGTGGTTAGCCCAGCGATTCACCAGCCCAAAACATAGAGACATATAAATATAGATATACAGGCATACCCCGGTTTAAGGACACTCACTTTAAGTACACTCGCGAGTAAGTACATCTCGCTCAATAGGCAAACGGCAGCTCACGCATGCACCGGTCAGCACGTCCTGAACAGCAATACCGGCTCCCTACCTGTACCAAAGCTGTGCGCAAGCGGGGAGACTATAGAGCCTGTTACACATGCGTTATTTACATCAGTTATACACGTATATGATGATTGCAGTACAGTACAAGCATCGATAAGTGGGGAAAAGGTTGTGCTTCACTTTAAGTACATTTTCACTTTACATACATGCTCCGGTCCCATTGCGTACGTTAATGCGGGGTATGCCTGTAGATAACAGTCTTATAAGAAAAGTCTTATCTGTCTCTTGTAGCTGTAGGGGAAGGCTTCTCTGTTCTCCTTGTTCCCGCACCCTTGTGTACTAAGGTAATGTCAGGATCCAGGTTTAGAAGTATTATTTGTCAGCTGGGTTGTATCTTGCAAGCTCCAGAAATCTCTGTGTTCCCTCGGTCAGTCTCACCTGTGAGACTCAGGAACCTCTGCTCTGTCTGTTTCCTGGTTCAGCTCACGTGTGAGCTCAGGAAGAGTCTCCCTTCCTGTCTCAGAGGCAGGCTTTTTCTGACACCTGTAATCAGCCAGGTGGTGTTGGTTAATTGTCTACCAGCAGCTAACCACCACACTGCTGGATTAGAGGCACGTTTTTGAACAGGGATAAGTCCCCTGTTACAGGCCCCTAATAACATGAAGACATTTTTTGAAACCATGACAAATATTTGTTGGTCAGTTGCTTGCTGCATAATGAAACACTAAACTTTACTGGATGGCAACACAAGTGAATGCCAGCCGTACCTCATCTCAACAGTAACGAACGGGGCTTCTCATCTTGGACCACCCTGTATAACAGGACAGCCTATAATGTAGTCATATGTTGCAACATGTGTTGTGTGTATATTTCAATACAACTATCGATTTTTATTCTCGGGTCTGCAAGGGACAACAAAAATGTATCTCATTGTACAGTACTTGGTCAGTAATAATTCTCGATCCTTTTGGGTGGACTTTAGAATGATACAGACCTAGAGGTTTATAGTAGTGTCCCCCCAAGGGTATTTTGGAGAATCCTTGCAGTGAACATACCTGATCATATTGCTATAAGAATAGTGGTTAAAACCATATCTTAATGCATGTAATATACAGTGGTAGACAACATTAATATACTTCAAGGACCACATATGCCCATCTCTAGTTAGCTAGAGAATGTCGGCATACTGGTGAATACTGCAGGGAAGTATTTATCACCGCATTCTCATTAGGCATCTGGGGGGGCAGAGAGAAAACATGATCCATAGCAGCAACATCTCCCTCTGCCCTGGGTGGAGAAGCCTGCTGGGGCGGCCAGCAGGTGTAGCCCCTGCTTGTTGCCCACCCATGATCTCATACTGGGCAGGCACATTCACTTGTCGTTTTGGTTCTAGACATTATTCATGTTTTGGCTGTGGGTGTGTGTTTTTGTTTATAAAAAAGTTAGGTTTGGTTCTGGTTTTCTTTTCTTGGGGTTGAGGAGGAGCGCTGGATCTCGTGATATGTGAAAAGATATAGATATATATAGTGCAGATGGTAATTCACTGCTTTAAATGATGTAAAACATAAGAAATGAACTCACAAAGAACGTATAAAATCACTGCATGTCAGAGATCCTTCTCTCTCTGACTGGAGCCCTTTATGTTACTGGAGTCTGTATCCTCTCAGTGAAGTGGATGATATGAAAATAAAGAAAACCACAAATAGTGCAAATAGTATGAACTATACAAATGTATTATGCACAGGTAGTCAGGAAACTCACGTTTTCCATAATAAAGTTGGGTGGTGGAGAGAACCGCCGATAGAAGCAGGCTGCTGTTCGGTGCTTCACTTTCCCCTCACCGTGTAGTTCAATGCCAGTCTGTGCCGTCGCGTCACTTCCGGTTTCGCGTCACGTCACTTCCGGTTTCGCGTCACAGGTGAGGGCGGGAAGCCAAAATGGGAGTGATATCAGCAGTGGATTGCCAGTCCTTGCCAGTCCTTCCAGGCGCAGAATCTCTCTAACTCTACGCGTTTCCCAACAGCTTCGTCAGGAGTACCACTGATACACACACCCACACACCCACTGATACACACACCCACACACCCACTGATACACACACCCACTGATACACACCCACACACCCACTGACACACACACACACACACCCACTGACACACCCACCCCCACACCCACAGATACACACCCACACCCACTGATACACACCCGCACACACACCCACCCACTGATACATACACCCACACACCCACTGATACACCCACACACCCACTGATACACACCCACTGATACACACCCAAACACCCACTGATACACACCCACCCACTGATACAAACCCACCCACACTGATATACACACCCCCACCCCAACTGATACCCACCCACCAATACCCACCCACCCACTGATAACTCTGATACCCACCCACCGATACCCACCCACCGATAAACCGATAACCACCCATCCACCGATAACCGATCAATCCACCCACCCCCACACCCACTGATACACCCACTGATACACCCACACCGATACGCACACCCACACCCACCCACTGATACACACCCACACACTGATACACACCCACACACTGATACACACACCCCCACCCCCTGATACACCCCCCCCTGATACACACCCACCCACACTGATACACACCCACCCACCTACCTCCTCCTATCACCCGGGGGGGGAGGGGGAACACCGCGCAGCCGACAGAGGAGCCAGGAGCGGGAAGAGAGACAAACCACTCACCGTGTGCTCTGCAGAAGGAAGCGGAAGCCCCGCCCCGGCACCCTCTGACCTGCAGCCCGGCCGGCATTCTAAGCCCCGCCCCCCTGCATCCATTTATTCATTCTACAGGCTCAGTATTCATTCTATATAGACAAAAAACTTACCTGCTCCCGCATCTCCTCACCGCCGCCGCCTCGCCACATACCGGGACCAGGGCCAAAAACCGGTACATTTCCAGGACGGACCAGCAACCGGGACAGGGCACAAAAAAACAGAACTGTCCCGGCAAAACCGGGACAAATGGTCACCCTACATAAATGGAACTTTTTCAAGATTCGGTACTTGGGCTGCTGCTTTTTAACTTTATTAATGAACTTGACGTTGGCACAGAGAGAAGTCTCCATCTAAATTTTGTAAGGTACTGTGGTAAAATCGGAGCAGGATGTAATGTCTCTCTCTATAGGAAACTTGGGCAGGTAAATGGCAAATTAGGTTTAATACAGGCAAATATGAGGTTATGCATTTGGAAAGCAAGAATAAACCGGCTACTAACAAATTAAATGGGACAAAATCTGTCCCATCCTTGATGGTGAAGTATTTATGAGTGTGTAGCAGGGCACTCCCCTTACCTCCATAGGGAGCCGGTTCCGTGGCTCAGAAGGATCAGGGAAAGTTGCGGCGGCAATCTTGCGGTCGGCGCCGCTTGTTTTATGTATGGGCTGTGTGTAGCGTGGTGGTGGTCATTTTGTGGTTGGCACCGCCGGAAGGGGAGGGCCTGTGGACCAGGAATATCCTCCGCGAGACTGGAGCCAGCGAGGCAATGCTGATGGAGATGTGGAAGTAGGAGTTGGTGTCCAGGGAGCAGTCGGCTTCCTGGACAAGGCCAGACTTTACCCCCCTAGGCCCCTGGTAGCCCCCTCATGGTAGCTGAGTGTGTGAGGGATCGCTCCCCGTATAGGGATTACCCAGCGGAGCAGGACACCAGGCTGAGCCGTGGGTTACTCTGACTGGAGACAGCACCGCGTGTGCAGCCTGAACGTGAGGGGATTAGGGTTGAAGACCCCGCGCATCCCCTGGTTACAGGCCTGTACCAGGAAGGTTCCAAGTGCACCAACGATACAAGGGGGAGGATAGCGCTGCCCTCACATATACATTTGGGACAAGGGAGGTTCTATGGACACGGGTTCTTGGTGCCAAGGGCACCCCAAGTGTTGTGGGGGAACAAGCACCCATACTGTATTGTTATTGTATTTCGCTGTGTTGTATATTGTTATCGGTTGGGCATTTCTGGTGGACCCAGTAAAGCATATATTATACCCCGTTGTGAGTGTGATTCATTGTGAGGTATACAGTATAGGTATACCGGTTCTTGTGAGGCACTATCACGCCAACGCTGGGATCCTCACGGGTGGAGGCGCTGTACCTATTCTCCCCAGGAGCAGAGGCTTAGGCCCCCTCCCTGTAAGCCCATCGGGTAGCACCATAGTACATGGCGCCTGCAGTTTAACTCAGCAGTAGGGAAGGGGTGTAACAAGTGTTTGTAGATGCAGGCTTAGTAATAGTGCTCAATGTCCAGCAGTAGCTGCCAAGGGAAATAAGATCTTATCTTACAAAAAAACAGGTTATGGAAGGGAAGAAAGCATAATTTTGCCACTGTATAAATCAGAGATTCCCAACTTCAGTCCTCGAGTATCCCCAACAGGTTAGGTTTGAAGGACATCCCTGTTTCAGCACAGGTGGCTCAGTCATTTTGTTTGAGCCACCTATGCTGAAGCAGGGATATCCTTTAAACCTGACCTGTTGGTTGGGGTTCCTTTAGCACTAGAGTTGGGAATCACTGGTTTAAATCATTAGTAAGACCTCTCCTTTGAATATGGAGTACAGTTTTGGGCATTACTCCATAAAAAATACATTATGGAACTAGAAAAAGTACAGGGAAGAGTCACCAAATTAATAAAGGGGATGGGAAAATCTGAGTTGGGAGGAAAGGTCAGCAAAATGAGATGCCTCTTTTCTTATGTAGCCCTTTTACCCCCACCCTAAGTGCAAATGGGGGGGGGGGGGTCTGATTCTTCTAGCTACTTCTATCAAGGTATGGTGCTGTGTACCTGGGGTAAACAGGGGGGCTGACTGCTCCGCAGTGGTGTGGGGAGAGCAAGAACAGTGGTGCAGGTTACCTTTATTCCTCATTGGTGCAGCGCCTCCAGTCAGCATAGATTCTCTGCAGGGGCAGGGGATGTTCCATACTGACACCTTGTCTTCCTTCACAGCAGCAGACAGTAATCACACTGTTTCTGATACAACTGGCTTTATTGCAGGCAGATGGTAATAATACAGCAAGCACAGAGGTATCCCTTTTCTCTCTTGTCCCCCATGCTGGTCAGAGCCCTGACTCAGGCATTTGGCCCCTTTCAAGCCTGTTACACTTTCCTCCAATCCCCTGGTGGGATGGAGGAAGAGGCTCCTCGCTCCACAAGTGGAGGAGAAAGTTCAACCAGGAACAACTGAACTCTTCTTAACTCTAGAATTTAGGAGAGTGTCAGAATTTATAACCTGAGATTGGGGGTTGAAACCCTGCCCTATGTCAGAACAGTTTGAATACTGATTGGTTCATCCAAATGTAGCGATCTCCAATCGGTATCCATCTCTCAGGCTGACACTCTCTGGTGGTTGCTAGGCCTGTCCTTGAATACCTGAAATGTATCCAAGTCTGCAATACACACACGGAGCCTAAAGAAGGAATTAACCACTCCACTGCCTGCTCCTAACAGGACTGACACTGGAAGGGCCCAGGAAAAAGAAGTAGCGGCCGGGAGGCTATGCTATACTTATGTAAACAAATCTAAGTGGGGATATGATAACCAGGGCTCGACAAATGCCCTCGTCTGGAGAGAGTGCATTTTAGCCGCAGTATAGGCGCTGTGCTCTCCCTTCTCCCTCTGCAGCAATCGGAGCGATTTCCAGGAAGTGGAGACACTGTCTACATCCGGGTAACAGCTCTGTGTGCTATTGCGCATGTGCAACTAAGGCTACGCTTAGTGCCGGCGACGTCAGGCTACAGTTGATGTAAAAATCAAATCGAGATGACTTCCAGCGATCGCGACCAAGCCGTCGCGCTTACTATAAGCGCACGCGATGGCGGCAATGCATTTGTTTTGACGCGACATTGCGTTGCCGTCGCCGGCATTATAAGCGCAGCCAAAGGCTGCGTTTATAGTTAGGGCGACGGTGACCGTGTGACGTCAGCCGTCGCCGTTGTAATAGCGATTCCTGCTTAAAGTGCAATATATAAGAGAGGGCAACCAGGGGGCTTGGCGGAGGTGTGGCCGTGAGCGGTCCACACTCATTGGCTGAACCGCTCACATGACGCTGACATCACTCGGCGATCGCTGAAGAAGTAAAAATTATTTTGACAACCAGCGACAGCGTGCCGACGCGGTTGTGCCCACTATGGGCACCCGCGACGGAAACATGTATTACTACGGCGCTACGCAATGTCTCAGTCGCTGTAGCCAATACTATAAATGCAGCCTAAGGGAATTATGGGAGTTGCAGTTTTTATAACCCACAGTACAGATTAATTGTCACATACTGTGTAGATTAGAAACAAGACGGGCAGGACAGGCAGGAATTGGGCAGCACAGAGACCCCCCCCCCCCCCCCCCCCCCCCTAGACTCCCCCCCCCCCCCCCCCCCCCCGCTCCCTCAATAGGGGTGATAATGGCTGAAAAGCAGGGTTGCAGACCTGTCTAAGACATGTGAATGTGCTCACAAGTGATATTCTTAATTGGCTTTATGCTAGCGGTGGAGGTTTTTTGTTGCTTTTTCACCCACCATAACTATTTTGTGTGTGTGTGTGTACTTAGTTAAGTTATGGTGGGTAAAAAAGTGACAACCTCCACAGCAAAGCATATAGCAAATGGAAATATTACTGTATGCTCATTTGCATGTCTTAGACAGGTCTGCAACCCTGCATTTCACCATTATCACCCAGCACACAGCACTTCCACTGCAGCAAGGGATTCTGGGAAATGATATGCAAATGAGCACACAGTGCCACCTTTTGCTTCAAAACCATTTTTAACATGGTTCCCTATAGGCTTAAGCTTGCTGCATGGTCACAGCTTTGAGCACAGCCAGGGTTAAGATGCATAGCAAGTAAACCCTCCCACAGACACCACTGTGTGCTGTCTCTCTGTCACCGGACCACCGGACCAGTTCTGGCTACTCTGGTAACTATACATATATATATATATATATAGACTGTGATGCACCGGTAGCAGTGAGGTCTGATGTACTGAAGTAAACATTCGGCGAGCAGCTACTTGTTGGCGCATGGGTTTACCCATACAATGCTTAATTTGCATTGACAAATTGTGAGTGTGCATTTGTCTTGTGATTTTTTAAAATTTTGTTACCAGATTTTACACATGGATCAGGCTTTTTCTCTGTTTCCCAATATTATAGTGTGTGTGTTGTGTGTGTGTGTGTGTGTGTGTGTGTGTGTGTGTGTGTGTGTGTGTGTGTGTGGTGCTGTGTGTGTGTGTGTGTGACGGTTTTACGGGCCCCCACCCAATCTCACATTGGCCCCGGTGGTCTACTGGCCCCATTACATGTCTGTGCAATGTGTGGTGCACCTGCTGACAACAGGACTCCTGAGTCTCCCACTTGGTTGGTATGGGGAATATCACCATGACAGGCATCTGAGGTAGTGTGCTTGGAGTCTTACTCACATTTGGTTACAGCGCCTCCACCCCATCAGGATCTCTGCGGCTGCAGGGGAAGTATCTGATGGGGAACTCCTTCTTGGTGCCTCCTTCTGTAGAATAACTTCACTCTCACACAGAAGGGATCTTTTGAACCAGGGCATCTTTAAAGACATCTTCATAGGCAGACTGCCCCTCATAGCGGTCGTGCTTAGCCGCTCATCTTGTTGAGGTACCCCCCTTCAGAAGGTCCCTCCTCTCTTAATAAAGTTGGTCCACCTCTCCCCTAACGGAGATCACCATCTGTGCCAGGTCCCTGGTCACAGTCCAGTGTGTAGTTAGCTTGCACTTGACTCTGACAGCCTTGAACTGCTGCAGACACTCTGGTAGACTACTTCAGAACTGGAACATAACCCCTCTAGAACTCCTAACTTTAGGCAGTTCTGTGTCTTATATAGACTCTAGAAGCAGACCCACCTCTGTGTCACTAACAGTGGACACAAAGCATGTTGTCACTTCCTTTGTTACATATGACACCTCACCAGGGTGTGAGGGCAAACCTCCATGATTGTTGCTGGCAACCCTGCATACTTACCAGGCTTACTGCCAGCAAGAGAAAGAGATGTACACCATTTTTACACATGGCTAGGGAGCTGGTAGGGAGCTGGTATTGCTGTTCAGGACGTGCTGACAGGCGCATGCGTGAGCTGCCGTTTGCCTAATGGGTGATATGTCCTTACTCGTGAGTGTACTTAAAGTGAGTGTCCTTAAACCGGGGTATGCCTGTAACTGAATCTTTAAAATAATTTTATTGCATTTTAGTTAGAAAAATCTTAAGGGTTTTGGAATGTCTGGTTCTGATTTCACACATTGGAGCTGTGCACAAAGCAGTGACAAGTGTTTTCAAGTGAGATAAATGCCTTTCTTCTGGTGCAATATTGCGTGCAGCGCGATTCACAAAGTAGTGATAACACTGCAGTATCATGCTTAAAAGGCATGTTTTAACCAAAACACAGTCGGTGATATAAAAAAAAGTCGTACGATCGGGCAAAAAAAGGCAAATTCGCCGTCTTTTGCCAGTCAACGCAATTTACAAAGCAGTGATAAGTGAATCGTACTGTAAAAGCTCAACATTTATTTTCACCAGCTAAATTCTGGCGCAAAAGAGACTGAACCATGAATAAAAGCATTGTTTTGTTTTTTTGCACAGCATTAATAGAAGAGGCCGGCGGGTGGCTCCCACGGATGTCTGGGGGTCCTCGGGTGGTCCCTGCCGGTGTCCGGGTGCCCTTGGTTGGTCCACGTAGGTGTCTGGGGGCATATGGGTGGTTCCCGTGGGTGTCTGGGGGCCCTCGGGTGGTCCCTGCGGGTGTCCGTTCGGGGGTCCCCGCTGGCCTGCGGTACCAATCTTGTGCCAAAAAAAGCACAACGTCCAATAGTTTGAAATAAATACAGCCCCCTGGATAATGGTGCATTTGCCCATTTAAAATAAAACATTAACCAGCAGAAATAATGTAAATAAAACTTGCACTCACCCCTGCCAGGCTGCCACGATGAAGGCCGTCCTCATCACCATCGCCGTCCATGTCCTCCGTTGCCACAAACAATACAGTACAATAAAAAATACAATCTGATGTCCCCTAACCCCTTAATCACCTTAGTGGCTAATAACCGCTATAGTAATTAAGGGGTTAACCCCCCCCCCCCCCCACTACCCACCCAGAAGGCCTAACCACCCTCCCCAGGCAACTACCTCCACCCATTCATTGGTACAGTGGGTACATCATGCTCATATAATATGTATTTATTTATAACATGTTTTACCAGGAAGTAATACATTGAGAGTTACCTCTCGTTTTCAAGTATGTCCTGGGCATAGAGTTTAGATGACAAATAATACATGGTTACAAACACAGTTAGATAAGTGAACAGGGTATACATTATATACAAGACATTGCATGCACAGTTAGATATTATATATATATATTATAGGCGTATGTAACCGTTACAGACCAGATTAAAATGTGAGACAGCTTTTAGACTGGTGGTGGCTGTGAGAGTCTCCAGTAGATTGTTCCAGTTTTGGGGGGCACAGTAACAGTAGGAGCAGCCGGATACTTTGTTGAACCTTTGTTGACCATGAACAGTCTTTGGAGTCAGATCTCACATTAGTGCTGCATGTGTTAGGGGTGAGGAGCTTGTTCAGATAGATGGGTAGCTTGCCCAGAAAGTATTTCAAAGCAAGACAGGAAAGATGAACTTTGTGCCTAGACTCCAATGATTACCAATCTAGTTCTTTGAGCATTTCCCAGTGATGTGTGTTGTAGTTGCATTGGAGAACAAAACGGCATGTCGAATTGTAGAGGGTATCAAATTTGCCAAGGTGGGTTTGGGGTGCCGAGCCGTATACTATGTCCCCATAGCCGATAATTGTCATTAGCATCTGCTGTGCGATACGCTTTCTGACCAGCAGACTTAGGGAGAATTTGTTCCTGTAAAGTACACCTAGTTTGGCATAGGTTTTGGATGTCAGGGTATCAATGTACATCTCTAATGTTAAATGGGGGTCAACCATATGCCAAAGTATTTAGAACTAGTAACAGGAGTTAGGGTGGTGTTATCTTTGGTTCTGATCTGGAGCTCAGTCATTGGAAGCTTTAAAAAGTTAGCCTTGATCCCATATACCATTGTTACAGTCTTGTCAGTGTTTAAAAACAGTTTGTTTTGGGAAATCCAATTTTCAAGTCTCAAAAAGTCAGATTGAAGTATGTGTTCAAGGTCAGAGAGGCTAGGGCTGTGTGCATATAGGATTGTGTCATCTGCATACATGTGTATTGAAGCTTCCTGACAAGCAGTGGGAAGATCATTGATGAACACTGAGAAGAGTAGGGGCCCAGAACATAGCCTTGCGGGACACCACAGGTGATATCCAACGGGTTGGAGTTAGAGCCTGAGATGGACACATGTTGAGATCTACCTGATAGGTAGGACTGAAACCAGTTTAAAGCATGCTTCCCTATTCCAGAGCACTGGAGTTTGTTAAGCAAGATAACATGATCAACAGTATCAAAAGCCTTTGCAAAATCTAGGAATATTGCATCAGTGAGTTGTCCTAGTTCCATTCCACACTGGATTTCATTGCAAACTTTTAGCTGGGTAGTTACGGTGGAGTGTTTGGGGCGAAAGCCGGATTGGAATTGGCTAGGGAAATTTGTCTTGGTATAGTAATCGTTTAATTGGGAGTGGACACATTTTTCTGTGACTTTGGATAGAATTGGGAGGAGAGAAATTGGCCTGTAGTTCGAGACAGTGTTTTTGTCCCCAATTTTGAAGATTGGGACAACTCTGGCAGTTTTATAATATGAGCATGATTTACCACTATAGCAATACATGGTAAAGGAAAAAAAACCAGACCCAAAAGAAACCACATTACATAGAAAAATCAACACATTACTTATGCCAATAAAACAATTTATTGGCACAATGGGTACATCATGCCCATATAATATGGACATGATTTAACATTATTGCAGTCAATGGTCCACCTACAAAATAAACAACCACCAACAATATACAATGCAATCAAAACAATCACCAAATAACAACAATAAATAAGTAAACACAACAAAATTACCAGCAATCAATTAATCAAATATCAATGTAGTCATGCCATCTGTGGCTACTAGTTTGCTTCCCTCCTGTCAGCAAACCTTGATACAATCAGGTTGCCAGTAGTTGATATGGGATCCTTGGTGCTGCACTTGAGTGACAGCGGGAGGCGGTGACATCAGGCCTGGGTATGACCGATCATGAGACAGACGTGGTGCCCTCCTCCTGGCTGTACTTAAGGGCAGGTACCGCCCAAATTTAGCAGTGCCTCTCCCCACTTGAGGAAGACAGGTCACACATTGGAGAGGCTGAGTATTGGACCTTCTCAAGTCCTCTTCCCTCTAGGCAATTGCCCCCAAAAAGCTGCTATTGTGCCTTACCCCCCTTAATTGCCTTAGTGGATAGCTGCTAAGGTAATGAAGCTGCTTTAATGTAATTTTTTAATAGAGTAGGGGAGCAGGGAGTTTCCTGAGCTGAACCGCTTTAATTTCTGGCTCAGGGACCCCCTGCTTGCCGAGTTACAGCTGCTAGTCTCGCCGCCATTTTTAAAGCATCCGGTCCCATGACGCAGGACATTTAAATAATGGAGATATCAGCACCCCATACCAGGGCCTGTAACTCTGGAAGCAGGGGGTTCCCGAGGCTGAAATCAATGCGGTTCAGCTCAGGGGACCCCCTGCTCCCGCGCACTATTACTAAATATTGCATTAAAGCAGCTTTATTACCATAGCGGATAGCCACTATGGTTAATTTTTTTTTTTATTATTGTTATGTGTGTTTTTGATACTAGTGTACTGAGCAGGGGGTCTCCTGAGATGAACCACATTGGTTTCAGCCTTGGAGACCACCTACTTCATGAGATACATGAAGGTTATGGGGTGCCGGTATCCCCCTGCAGGTTTTAAATCCCCCGATCACGTGATGCGGATGATTTTAAAAGCACAGGGGATACCGGCACCCCATACCGAGGCCTGTATCTCATGAAGTAGGGGGTCCCCGAGGCTGAAACCAATGCGGTTCATCTCCGGAGACCCCTGCTCATTTACACTATGATCAAAATCAATATACTTAATGCACGATCGCCTGTATGAGCCATGCATGGAGACGCAGCGTATCCATGCAACTCTTACAGGCTGCTTTTTTTTTCTATCAGCCATCGCGCTTTAGAATCGACAGCACGATAGCAGGGGAAAAAACAACAGGTCGCACGATAGCGCAGTTTTTTTTTTTTATAACTCAAATTTTATTGAAGTTTACCATTGTACAACACAATATACATTTGTTTGCATCTGAGGCATCATTACTATGCTGTAACATCTGCATGTAACACAGTGTAAATAAAGAGACAAAACATGAGGGTGAAGGGTAGGGGGGGGAAGTCCATCTGTCCTCCTCTTGATCCACTTCTCGTTCCAAAAATGTTGAATTGCTAATTTGTGGGGGGTTCGCCCCCCCCCCCCCCCCCCCGCGTGGCCTGATCCTCTGTTGTTTAACCTCTTTATTTTTCTTCTCCCTAGGACTTAAGTACCTCTTGCTTTCTTGACACTTTTGGGTCAGCGGAGAACGCGTTTCTAAAATTATCATAGCAATATCGTAGCACCATTCACTCCTGGGATGTCGGTTTGTGCTAACCACATGATCCAGACTTTTAGAAATTTAGCGCCAGTATCGTTAACCAAACGTGTTAATTTTTCCATCTGGCATACAAACCAAATCCTGTTTCTAATTGAGGTAATCGTAGGGATTTCAGACTGCCTCCACAAGGCTGCGATCTCGCACCTCGTTGCTGTTGCGAAATGCGCTACTAATGTATTTTGTGTTCTGAAAGCCCCTCTACTGGCCTGTTCAGGAGGAACAGCCAGGGGTCCAAAAGTGCAGTTTTGAGATCGGACTTTAAAAAAAATGCCCTTCACTTTTTTGTGAATCCCGCGTTTGGCTTAATTTCTTAAAGCACGATTTCAAAAATCTGAATCGGACGCAACAGCAATGATTTTATCACTGCTTTGTGAATTGCTCCCATTGTGTGTGCCTCTAAAATATGGATGTATGTGTAACGGTATTTCTGGCCCGGCCTGACCCACCCAATCTCACATTGGCCCCTGTGGTCTAACCGGACCCCATTACATGTAGATATTCATATGGTGCACCTGCTGGCTACAGATCCTGAGTCTCCCGCATGATGGTGTGTGGGGAGAACCCGTCAGACAGGCAGCTGAGGTAGTTGTGCTGAGTCCACCTAGTTACAGTGCAGCGCCTCCACCACTCACCAGGTTCCCTGCGTCCGCATGGGGATGATCCTGGCGAGGAACTCTCCTGGTGCCTCTCTGTACACCTCATTTCTTGATATATACACGAGAGGGTTTCTGGCTGAACTCATCTTTATTGATACGGCAGGGCAACTGCCCTCCACAAGTGTTATCTTCAGCCGCTCATCTTGCCAGTGCTCCCTTTGATTAGGTATGTCACCCAGATCAGGGATTCACTATTCCGCAGAATCACTGCCTGTGCCAGGTCCCTGGACACAGCCTCCCATGGAGTACATAAACATACTGACAGAACTCCTCCTCAGCTCTGACAAGAGCTTTCCAGCAACACTCAGCACCAACTACTTTGCAACTCCACATCAGAACTTCAACTAACTTTAGACACAGTGCTGTGCCTTATGTAGCTTCTGAGGCTGACACATCTCTGACATCACTAACCATGGAGTCAGATGCATGTGACCAGTCCCAGCCATACACAGAGCACCCCACCAGGTTGTGAGGGGAAACCTCCATAATTACTGCTGGCATGCCCACACTTACCAGCCTTACTGCCAACAGGAGAGATGACTGTAGGCATTTACATGACCGCTACATTCTCCCCCTGGTGAATCCCATCGTCCTCTGCTGGGACATAATTTGTATACCTCTTCCAGGAACACTGCAACAGAAAACATAATTAGGTTAACATCCATAACAAATTTTCACATTTGTAAACATGACTTCAATATATGAATACAGTCATCCCCAGCCTGCCCCGACCAGCGCCACAGACCCGCGGATGCGTCAGTACCCCCCCCTAAAATAGTGATCTGGGTCAGGTTCTCCTCACTACCGCCCGGTTACCCATATCCAGGACCGTAACATAATAATGCCTAGGTGATCCTCTCTCTGGCACATAGGTCACTCTAGTTTGTGAACATTTCTCCCTATGCTCCACACTCGCATCAGGGTGTCTATTCTTTCTTCTGCCTTTTTACCTACTATGTCGCTCCCCCTATTGGTTAAGTCAGCTCTATAGTTTCTCGAAGCCACGATTCCCTATTGTCCTCAATTCATCCATCAGGGGCTCCGAACATAGGGATACTCTAACCTGAGATTTTTTATACTTGACTATTATACCCTCTCCGCCCTACTGACCCTGGTCAGATCAGCATTACCGCCCCCCAGGTAACACCCATGATAGGGGCTCATCAGATCAACTGGATCTGACAGTGTGTCGGGACCCATGGGCGCTATGTCCCTACGCTCCAGCGTGGAACCACCTCTCCTGTAATTCCCTGTCCCTCTGCTCTGGTGTAAATTCTCCCTCTCTCCACCAGAAATCTACCACGTCCTCCCGCCGATGAGGAACCGAGTACGGTCCATCCATGCGGATTACCCCTCAAATAGTGGAGCCCACCACCGGTCTCCTTAAAGGGATTAAGCCCTGGTTCCCTGTCATCATCAAACGAAAACACACCCCCGGACACCTTGTGGACCGCGGTCTGGACCACCTTGATGACCCCGGAGCCTTTACTCGCCAGTTGGGGTGCTGTATCCGCCACCCTCAATTCTCCTCCTCCCCGTGAGCCACCTTCCGTAGCTCCACTGAGCTGCCTCTCCCCAGTCCGTTTTTTCCTCCCCCCCCAAAGGTATGTCCACAAGTTCAAGCTGGCGGTGAACCCGTGACCGTGTTGATAGGGGTAGGGGCATTAGCTAGGGCATGGGATTGGGTATAGGGGCATGGGACGGGACCCCACGGGGTTACGACCCGCTCCTGCTGTCCGTAGACTGTTCCAAGGATGATGTCTCACCCTCCTCAGTCCTGACACCGTCTCTCCATTTTCTGGGTAATACGACGGTCGGGGGCCTTCCCCCAATCGCCACGTCGCTGCATCCCCTTCCTGGGTCCGCCGTCGCCACCAGTAAGTGACGTCCTCCCCGGAACCGAAGCGTCGCCATCTCGCGTTGGACCCCCATGCGGGATCTCTTCTTCCACGACGACATCCGGTTGCTCCGCCGTCGCCACCGAAGTGATGTCGTCCCTCCACTGCGCGTTGGGCCTGGCGCGGCCCTTCCAGCGCTTCGCCGTCTGTTGTGACCAGGTAAGAGATAGGGCTTTTTGCTTACCCATCCGCAGGGGTGTAGGCCGTCTCTCTCCCATCTCCGCCAGGTCCTGGATGGGCGGACTCCGTCGGCGATCGCCTACTGCGGGGACGTCCGGTCACTCACCCCACGGGCGTCGTTCTTTTTCCCGTCTGTCTGTTCCGCTCGTTCTTGCTACCGCCAGCTCACGGAGTCCTCATCAAGTAGTCCCCCTCGCCCCGACCTAGGAGCTCGCTATGGGGGCGGGGTGAAAGTCTCTTTACCCCGGTCTCAGGGTTTACTCCATCCTCCTCAATGGCCAGTGCCCCAGCCACTGACCGCTCCATCCCCTGTCTCCGTGACTCGCGCGGTTGATCACACAGAGTGCGCCCGGGGATTCGGGCGAGCGCCTTGTCACATCCACCGGGGGGTCAGCAGGCTGTATTGGGACAAACGTGGGCATATGCCACAGATACCAGTCCCGCAATGAGGGCAACGTGCATCGTATCACAGTACCCTCCGGCAGCCCGCATTTATGGCAGAGCCCGACTACCGTCTCAGTATTGGCCACCTCACCACCACCAGCACCCCCGCCGGGCATGAGTAGGGCTGGGTGTAGACCTAGTGCCCAAGTGGAGGAGCAGGCCATTCTTGGTACAGGATTCACTTCTCTGTACAGTTCTCTCCTTCTCTGTGGTTCCTCGCAACTGACTGGTGGAAGTTGCTGGATCCGCCGACTCCCACTCCTGCTTCGGCTCCTCCCTTCTCTGACAGAGTTGGAACCCCCCCCAGGGGTTGCAATAATGGGCGGGTCCCACGGGGAATATCATCCCCTTAATTAAACCGCTCTTTCTCAGTCCTGGTGGGGCGCTGCTAGCGTTTTCGCGCCAATTTCCTCCTCAGAGCTGGAGTCCTTTCCCGCGGCTAGTTCCCGCCTTCTCCTTGCAGCACTTTTTGCCACAAGGTACGCTTTCTTCTTGCAATTCACCTCCACGCCGGGAACTACTTTTTGTAGTGGCGCCGTCTGGATATCAGTCCCTGGGCCCAGTGGGTGCTCCCACCAGGCCATAATTGAAATGTCACTCCCCCTGGTAGAAATCAGGGGAGGGTCCCATAAACTCAACGGTGACCGCACAGGGGCTGAATTAAGTCACTGTCCATCCCGGCGCAGCCATAGCTTTCGCGCCATTATGCCCCCCATCAGGGCGGGGCTCTGCTTTCGCCATTGCCATTCCCGCCAGCCTCTGTGCAAGTTCTGCAGCAGCCATTTTTCTTAACTGTCCCATGCGGTTTCCCTAGCAGCGGAACCGCCATTTTGGTTGGGTTTTGGCGC